>QLSS01000320.1:50450-63830 GCA_024372645.1 Trichomalopsis sarcophagae | reverse complement strand
AGAGAGAGAGAGAGAGAGAGAGAGAGAGAGAGAGAGAGAGAGAGAGATTGTAATATAATCTGTAGTCTTTTATTCTGTAATATAGATAGCGTATTCAATTTGTAATTTTTGCCTTTTCAATATTTATTTTTTTTAATTTTTACCCTGCAGCAAGTGCCGTTGAACCAGAAGATGGGAACAGCGATCTCGAAAGAAATAATTCAAGACTGATTGAGGTAGAGAAGTAATAAACGACCTAAACAAAGAAATAAAGGATGCTAAACGGATATAAAAACAAATCCGAGAAAATAAACGACGGCGCCTTAAAGACTTACAAGAAGAAGTTAAGCTGTATCCCTGGGGGTGACCGTATGAAGTAGTAATAAAGAAAAAAAGGGAGGTTATATTCTCCTCCTAAGAGCCCTGAATTTTTGGATCGTATTGTGATCACGCTGTTGTCCCTTCAAATGAAAGTATCAGCTGTCCCTGAAGCAGAGGCAAATGACGAAATCATACCAATAATCACCACAGAGGAATTACTGACTGCATGTAAAAGAATTATGAACAACAAGGCTCTAGGCCTGGATGGTATACCCAATATTGCATTAAAACAAGCTATATACAGGCACGCCCCAATGTCTTTGTGGACCTGTACAATTCATGTATTAATACTACTACAAAAAGGAGATAAGCCACCTAGAGAAGCTGCCTTATACTGACCATTTTGCATGCTAGACACCCCGGGCAAGATTTTAGAGCGCATAATCAGCGTTAGAATGGACCAACTCATTGAAAAACCAGGGGGACTAACGGAATATCAATCAGGAAAAAACGCTTCACTCTTGATGCCGTAAGCTTAGTAATCGACACCGAGAAAACTGCAATAGAAGGGAAGAGATGGAAAGTAGGAGCCAAGAAGTACTGTGCTATTGTTACACTGAATGTTAAAAATGCGTTTAACTCAGCCAGCTGAGGCAAGATAAACGAGGCACTACGGAAAAAAGGTACCCGCATATATAAGAAGTATTATGTCTGACTACCTGAAAGACAGAACCCTTTTGAATGACACAGAGAGCAGCACGAAAACCTGTCAAGTAACCGGAGGGGTCCCACAAGGGTCAGTGCTTGGCCCATTATTGTGGAACATCAAAAGCAGACTGGACTAGGGCTTGCTAGCCATAAAACGAAGGCTATCCTTATATCTAGTAAGAAGAAAATAGAAACGAAACAATAACACTGACAGTGGACGGACAAGAAATAGACTATTACCTGACGATTAAGTACCTGGAAATCACCATGGGCGCTAGACTAACGTTTGAGCAGCATCTCGAGAGGGTGAGCAATAAGGCAGCAAAAGTCGGTGCTGCACTAACGCGACTCATGCCAAATGTGGGTAACAGAACGCATGATCGAAGGTTACTTCTAGCCAGTGTTACTACATTAATTATGTTATACGGTGACCCAATATAGGCGGACGCTATGTTGGTGAAGTCCTATGCACGAAGGCTGTCAACAGTCTATAGGAGAAGTGCATTGCAGGTTGCCTTTCCCTACTGAACAGTATCAGAAGATATAGTGTGCGTTATCTTAAGTATGCCGCCTATTGACCTTATAGCAGCAGAACGAAAGAATATATACGAAGAAAGCCGACGTGGTGACAATACTTAAAAGAAAATTTAGAAATCCTCGAAGGAACAAACCCTAGCTTAGTAGCAAAGACGATGGGACAGTGGAAAGAGGTGATGGGCGCACCAACTCATACCACGTATTGTTGGCTGGACCAATGACGAAACGGCAAAGTGAATTACCTTACGTAGTTTTTGAGCGGACATGGGTGCTTTCGAGCCTACCTACACCGCTTTAAGATAGAGGATAATCTAAATTACCCAGTATGTTTGGAAGCAAACGAAGATGCGAAGCATGTCTTCTGTAACTGTTTGCGATACGAAATGGAACGAGAAGAACTCGAGCATTACCTTCAGACTAGACTGACTCCTGAGTCAATTTTTTTTTTTTATTTATTTTTTTTTTTTTATTTAAGCTGTTAGTATTCTCATAAGAGAATTATTTAGCATAGAAAACTACATAAGTTTTAACATATTTTTCAGTTTAGGGTAACAGTGAAAAGGAATATACTATTGTTTTTCACTTCGCATTAAAATTTAGAGCTTAAAGTTGAGAAACGTACTAATACTTTACACTTCGCATTTAAATTTGCAGCTTACAATCTCGAAAGAACCTAAGAAGTGTGCCACACAGTTCGCTTGTCGGGTCGCAGAGTATAACAAAACTGGCAAGAGGTTCCTGAAATTTTAGCTGTTTTAGTTTTTCCATAAGAGTTGACCTCTGTACATTGTATAAGGGGCAATGCCAGAGGATATGATCCAGATCTTGCTTTATGTTTTGATCTTCGCTGCAGCTACAATAGGGATTTTCGACTATATTACTACGGGCTAAAGAGGCGGCAAGATTATAGTGGTCCGATCTACATTAGTTTATTATTGTTATAATTTCTCTTGGGAGTTGTTTGTTATAATACCATGGTTTGGATTTATAATTGAAATAGTACTTAAAGTAGTTGGATCCTTTTATTTTGCTATTATCGAACACGTAGGTATTTGTAATTGCTTTGGCTTTGTTTTTGAAGTATTCTTTAAAGTCTGTGAATGGAATTTTGCAGCAAGAATCGGGTTCCCAGCTTGCGGCCTCTTTAGCCATCCTGTCCGCTATATCATTACCACGCAAGCCGGGTAAGTGGCCGGGAATCCTATATATTTGTATTTTGTTGTTGTTCGATTTTTTGTGGAAGTCTAGGATTTTTTTCTTGATCGTGTATACATACGAATTGGTACGTATGCCAATTTTGTTTTTTCCTAGAGATAAAACCGCACTTAGGCTGTCAGTAAATATTACAAAGTTTCTATTCATGTGTGTAAGCGCTATTTCTACCCCGAAGAGTATGCTGATGCATTCGGCTGTAAATATAAATGCTTCTTTGTGTGTACTAATTGTTTCTCTTTTTACTTTTAATTAATTTTCTAGTGGTAGCTTTATTTTTTTTATAGGCAATGAAATCCGGAATTTCCTTTGTAGTTTTCCATTTTATAAAACTTTCTTTCCTAAGACTATTGGCTCTCTCGCACTCTGGGTTCCACCAAGCTACTGGATTCCTGTGCTTTTTGGAACTGACTTTTTTGCGTTTGGGGGTATTGGTTTTGATAGCTTTTATTACAATCTCGACAAATGTATTGTATTTTTCACTCGCTTTCGATTCAGCGTAATCTGCAGTGAAAAGCTGATCTATATTTTGTTCTAGATAATTTACGACCTCCGCCCAGTTAGTTCTTGGGCTTCTGATTTTAAACATTCTTTTATAATACAGTTCTCTCTCTAGGATAATGTCTATGGTAATAGGGTAATGGTCCGAGCCCATTGTGTCGTCTTCTACATGCACATTTGTTTTATCTGATAATCTATTACTCGAAAAAACTAGGTCAATGTTGGATTCGTAGTCATTGTAAGGTTGAGTGTAGGTTATAGTAGTGGAATTGTGTAGGAAGAGATTTTTGTTGATGTAGCCGTTGTATAAGTTTACCCCGTTGCTATCGTTTTTATTGCAATTCCAACTAAAATGATGTGAGATAAAGTCTCCTACAAACAGAGTATTTGAATTATCTTTGACGTTATTAAGTATGACCTCCCATTGATATGCTGCCCCAGAGACGATTCCGGGGGTTGGTAACATGCGATTAATTCTATTTTTGGATTTACATTTGTAATAATTACGCCTGCGAGTTCTACGGAAGGATCTGGGCTAATTAGATCGGAACTTACTTTAAAAGCAAAGTTGTTACGCAAAAGAATAAGAATGCCTCCTCCGTTGCCATAATTACGATCCTTGCGAACAGTTTTAAAGCTGGGAATGTTGAAGTTTTTATGCCTATCGTTGAGCCAGGATTCGACGATTATGCAGATTTCTATGTTTTCCGTGATTCTGATTAATTCTTCTTTTTTGTTGACAATACTCCTGGGGTTCCAGTAGAGTATTTTTGTGTTCTTGTTAGTATGCATTTTGAGACCTTGGAGATTACTTGACGGATTGTTGGGAACTGTCGGATTCGCAGCCGCTAGGATATTGTGTAAGGAGTTTGTTTTTCATTCTGATAATTCTCGCTTTAAGACTTTTCTTTGTTATGATTGGGTGTATTTCTTCTAACATATCGTATAGTTTCATAGTCTTTTTTGTGAATTCTTCTGAGATTTATCTGATGTTTCTTTGGCCGAAAGTTTTTTCGATGACTGATTGGATGTCGTAGTAATTTAGCACGTACTTGTGAGGATTGTCTTCGATTCGTTTTTTAACTGGTAGGAGAGATTCTTCGATATTGTCCGTTTGTACGACTACTTCATCTTGTACTTGTTGGTCAGTATTTAGTTTGAATTTTTTGGTTGCATGTTTCCGAAACGGCTGTTCTTTTGGTTTGTGCTGAATTTGTTTTTCTCCTGAGTTAACTAGTCGGTTTGTAGTTAGGGTTCCTTCGGACGACGTAGAGGCTGATGGTCTTTTGAGATTAGGTCTGTCATTAGTGGAATTTTCCGTTGGCTTGGGAATCGAATTTAGTTGAACAGGTGTATCTGTGCTGGCGTTGTCTTCTAGTTCTTGAGGATGATTAGATGAATTGGTTAGTGTGCGAAATTCCGGGCATACCTCTATGTCCCTTTTGTTTACATGCGGAACAATGCGTAGATTCCGTGTTGAGGTATATTCATTGAGTTCTATCTTCGTAGGTCATTTGTAGATTTTCTGGGAGGTGTTCTTCATCTTCTTCTTTAATGTACACCTGTCGTCGAAAAGAATAGATGTGCGAGCGACCGGGTTTACTTGAGCTGGCTCTGATGTAGTGCATTTGGAAGACAGCCACAATTCCAATGTCTTTCAGAACCTTAAGGAGTACTTCATTGGGAATACTTGGATTGGCATTAGAGATAACTACTCGTTTATTTTTTTTCGATAAATGGTCTAATTGTTAGTGTTGTTGTTTACTTGGACCTGTTTATTAGAGAGTTCTTCTACCTTTGATTTATTTACTAAATAGATACATACTCGTCCACCCGAAATTTTTTATATAAATTTCACGTTGTTTAACTCCATTAGTCGTTCAAGGCCATCCAAGTAATCGTCTATGGTGCATCCTTCGATTGAGTCTATAACTATGGCTTGATCTCTTTTAGGAACAAAAGCTGCATTGGCGTATGATTGTGACATTGTGGAGTTTTGACCATGGTTTTCTTGGTTGGAAGGGCCCCTGTGTTCAGAAGCCGGTCCAGTCATTGATGGGCTTGTAATTGACTGCCGAGGCAGTTAAAATCATATTTAGACACTGTTGGAAGCACTTTTAGTAGGTACACTCTCTCGGAATATTGTATATATACGATATGCGAATATTAAACAGAGTGATCAAAACACGTCCCCCCTGAGGACTCCCCCCTGAGTCAATGATGACAGCTATGCTAGCGTCGAAGGATGGCTAATCCGCAGTTAATAACTACTTATAAACCATTCTCAAGAAGGTTAGCAATGACAAAGAGAATAGAAGGGAAGGACAAGGCGAAACAGCTGAGTAAAACTGTTGCTAGACGAAGGCCACTAGGTAGTGGATACGATACGCTTCTCAGACTGCAGATGCAGAGGAACGTACGTCACAGAGTTGATCTTTCACTCCCCTGTCTGATGCGGAGGAACGTACGAACTAGGGTTGTGTACCTCTAAGTGCTCCTCAGAGCGATGCAGAGGAAGGTAGGTGTCGGGGTTGAGACTGTCCAGAGGATGGCAGGTCGATGCTGCAGGAAGCAGACGGCTGGACGATGCAGAATGAAGAAGACGAGTTTGATCTTGAACCCCTAATCACCTTGGTGAATGGGAGATGTATGGGAATGTCAAAATTCAAAGGAGAAGCCAAAAAAGGTGTTCGTTCTAGCGTTTGTCGGAGGCGAGAAGCTCTTCAGATAAACTCGGAGGTTCACCGTAAACGAGTTCTGCTGAGGTGGCTGTGTGGTCGTCCTTCCACGCTACCCGTATGCCTAGGAGAACGACGGGCAGAACCTGCGTCCACGTCTTCCTGGAATCGAATGGTTGTGAATGATAAGCGACCATTCGCAGGTGAGTCGTACCGGCTAATCGGCTAAGCAATTAAAAAGGGTATTACTCGAATGGTCGACCTTGATCGGTGGTGACGCGCCGCGATATGATGAAGTGGCAGATCCAGGCGGCGTAAAAGCACGAGCGACTCTCTCCGCTTCCTGGTCCGGTATCAGAAAAGCTTCTGGCCAGCGCGTATAACGGTCCACGCACGTGAGACAATATTTCTGATCTTCAGATAGTGGCAGAATAATGATGTCGATGTGCACGTGCTGAAATCACGCAGATGGTGGCGTGAAATCTCCGATTAGTGACGTAACGTATCGAAAGGTCTTTGTCTGTTGTCACTGGATGCAGGCTTGCGCCCATGTTCAACAGTCCGCCTTGATGGACAGCCATACATAGCGTTGTATCATAAGCTTGACGGTGGCTTTAACACCTGGATGAGCTAGATTGTGCACTGCGTCGAATGCTGCATTACGGAAAGTCTTCGTGACGAAGAGTCGCGCAGTGTTCGTCGACATATCGCAGAGGATTTTTGAGTCAATCCCTGGACTCTACACCAGCTTAAGTTGGTGGCCGTGATCGGCGTCGCCGCGTTGTCTGTGTCTGTCATCAGTCATTGTCTTTGCCAGAGATATGTCGTATGTCCGTCGAGTATTGACCGATGAACTTTAGTTGTCGGGCTTGCCTCGGTGATGCTTGGTTTTTGCTTATAAGCAAAAATCAGTGTCTTATGGTCTGTGTAGACGACGAACGTGCAAGTTTCTGCCATGTAGCAGAAATGTATGATCGCCAGGTAGATAGCGAGTAGTATGCAGTCGAAGGCGCTGTAACGGGCTTGCGTCGGGATCAGTTTCTTGACAAGAATCCTAACGACTCCCACTGATCGTCTACTCACTTCTGCAGGACTGAGTCTAATTTTTGCTAATTCTCCCGAAACTTTGTGGTACGTTTTTAACTATACGAAATTACTCTGAAAGAATTGAATGATTTCATCGATAGTTTTGAATGTTTGTTTGCTTGCGCACGCTAATGCATCGCCAAAAAGGCGCATTCGAATAAAGCGCACAGTCTTCTTTGTTCCCTTCCGGGAGAATATCTCGCGCTTCAGTGCAACCGTCGACAAACTGCGTTAATGATATGTTCGAGCCATTGAAACAAGGAATTAAATCAAGCATGTCCTTCAAAGATATCCCCTTTATTTGTAGCCATTTTTTCCTTATTACTCTCAATTTCACTTTCACTATTTTTTTCGTTTATGATTTCGTCGAATTTTAAACGCGTCTTCGGAGCAATTATTTGTAAAGGGTTTATTATATTTCCAGTTGGCGTGGAGAACTGTTCATTCTTCTCTGTGGTCGCGAGTGTCGTTAGGACTATTCTTAAATGCATCGATTCCCTAAAATTTTGAGATCCGTCGGCGGACGTAATCGTATACGTTAGAAGGTTTTCCTACCTCTATAAGTTTTTTGCTTAATTCGTCAACGTTATCCAAACTTTGCAAATAGTCGTCTAAAACTTCCTTTTTCACACATGGACTCAATTGGATTTTCAAGTCATTCGCAAATTTATTGTGTAGCTCTCCTGATTCTCCCGCGACTTCTTCTGCCGATTTCGCCAGGGTCTGTTTCGATAGCAACTCTTCTATTTGTTTATTTACTTGTATTTTCTCAAATTTCGTTGGGGTGATAGCTTCTGTCGTGTTGATAGCAGTTATGTTTTCGACGGTTGAGTTTATCGAGGAACTGAATAAATTCTTCATATTTTCTAAATTATGGGATTCAAATAAATTCGAGTTAGTCAACAACTCGGTCGATAAACTTTTTTCGGATTCAGCTGATTCTAATTCATGAGCAGCGTCGCTTGGATTTGTAAGAGTAGAATCTCGCTGCCCGAGAGTGGGGTTTGAGAAAAGGGGCGTGGCTCTAGAGATGCTATGCTGTCCCTTGGGACACTGCGAAAATTTTGAAATTTTCTTGATTTAAACGACTCGATTTTACTAATGATCCTCTTAATTGGATCGATTTTATAGGTACTTGTTCAAGTGAAACACATGTTTTAACTTGTTTACCGTCTGCTTCGTCGTCCGTAACTTTACTCTCTCTATAAGTGCCAAGTAAGTTCTTGTTAAAACCCTGAACTCTATCACAAATTGATTTTCTAGCTTTTGGTTTAGAAAAAGGGGCTTCTACGTGATATTTCGATAAAGTCATTCCAATCTTTTATAACTTCGGCTTGCTTTTTTTTCTAACGCTGGATCTACGGAATCATTTCTCTTTCGCGAATCTGAATATTGATTTATTATTTGTAAATCGGGGTTTAAGAGACTGTCGTCTTAATCGAGTGTTCGGTTTGCACGAGTTTTCGTTATATTCGCTTCCCGATTTATTGTGGTTATTTCGTTCTCGCCACTATTCGAGATAATTAGTTTTTTGCACAACTAGGCCCGCAATATGCTAAAAATTTTATATTTTCAATTTGTTTAATTTAATTTCGTGTCGACGAATTCACTTCACTCAGCCACTTTCCTAAATTTTCCCTCTCAATTACTAATTTTTGCAGAAATCTGAACTTTCTACCTCTTCTGTTTTTTCGCGAGGCCTCAACTGATTTATTTTCAGTCGTCATTTAATTTAATTTTGCGATTAGTTAAAAAAAGGTGTTTTGTTGACTAGTACGGATTGCACAATGAGTCGAGATGACTGTCATAGTTTTTTAATATTTTTAGTTCCAAAATTTTACCTTCTATCATAAATCAATGCGTAAGTTTCGTGTTTTAAATCTTTATTACTTTAAATGTTTACTTTCACCCCTATTACAAATCGACATTAGAAAAAAGATCTCTACAAAACTTGCGTCGGTAGCATACACCGTTATAGCGCTTAATCGTCGCGTTCGTCCTGGTCGCGTACACCGTTATCGCGCTCGCCCCTATCGCATTCGCCCTGGTTGCGCACGACTAGCGGTTGCTTGACCGCAGGTTCAGCTTTTTTGACTGCGGGCGCAACCAATTTGATTGCAGTTTTCTCTGCATTCCCCTGAAAACATGCGCAAATGATGCATAAAAAAACAACGGCGGCCCAGGATTCGCACTGAACCAAGAGCACCAAGAAAGTCCTACTGCTCCAAAATCTCCTTGAGAGCACGAACAGATATCACCAAAAAAGACTAGCAGCACTTTAACCTTAAATGAAAAGCTCGCAGAATACTTATTAATATACTTTTAATCAATGATGCATACAACACACACGTAATATGAATTATGCTATTAAAAAATCCTAAGAATATAATCTTGTTGCGCACACGTGTTGATCGTTCATTCCCACGTCATGGGAACTTAGCTTCAGTCTATTCCGCTAGTGTTATAATTTTTCAAGAACTAATTAAAAATCAATTTTAAAAATTAAACTGTGTTGTTATTAGTATTATTATTCAAATATCTCTTGCGCTTTAGCGCTTAATAGAACAACCGAATCTCGTGCTCCCATTGAACCAAGAGGAGCAAATCGGACTTCGAGCGTTTTATTATAATTAGAGGTGTAATTTTCATTTATGTATGGGAAACATAAATTTTTCAAAATAAAGCGCGATTTGCCGGCTTTATAATTTTTTTTTTTTTAATTTTAACAATATATTTAGATTCTACGTCAAAATATACACAAGAAAATCTATATTAAACTTATTTCAAGCATCTGACGAATATGAGAGAAAGGCTACTTTCCTTTTGTTTTCGAACGTAAAACGCCATTTTCCGGTTTCAGAATTTATTTGTTGATAAATTTAACTATAAATTCGGATTCTGCGTCAAATTTTACATAAGAAATGATACATTAAAACCCTCTATTTTTTTGTTAGGTAGATGCTTAAGCTAACGCGATTTCGCAAAATATTATGCAAATAACAATATTTGCGAAAAAGTTGACCTTACAGGCACGATTAAAAAATTGTTTTTAAATCCTGGACCTGTCTCTCTCTCTCTCATTTTTTTGTACAAAAAAACTTGTCACTTTAACACGCGTTCTCTCTTTCATATAATTAGTCCATTGTGAATTACGATTAATAAACAGACACAAAACGATGGAACCTGACACGTACAATTTTCTGGTGCTAGGTGTGGGGTTTTGTTCGCAAAACGTTTGTTCGGTTATCATTTCAATCCAATAGACGGGAAGAAAGTATGAACCTTGCCTGGATACTCATCATTGCAGCCACCTTAAGGTAAGTCAAGTAAATTTTAATAAAAACTAACAATTATACCCTGGGATTGACACCAGTGAGAACTTTTCCGGTTCGGATAACTAACAAATAACTTAAACTGCTACAAAATACCAAATTTCATGGTCTTAGATACCGTGATAAAATACGAAATATGGCAGAATCAAATCCATCTGATTATAAATTACCGAACTTTAACGAACATAATGGTCTCGAAACACAGAACATATTCACACGCGAGGCTAACGATCCCGACACTTTTCAAAGACGTTTGCAAGAATTCGAGATGTCAGCGGAACCGGCGCTAATTCTGCACACTCAATTAACGATTACATTACAATTCGCAGACGTGGCCATGGCATATCCGTCAAGGGGAATGATCGACTACGCGATAAGTCACATACAGCGATTGTTAATTGTGTTTTATAGCTTCGCGTTTTTCGCAAAAGGCACGACCGCTGATGCTCGCGCTTTGCGCTCGTAATGCCTGTCGGTGCTTATACAGTATTATCCTGTTTTTTTTTCTTAATATTATTGTCGAAGTTTTGATTGGTATTATTCTGGCGGTCATCAACACTGTCATCAAAACTACTGAAAAATTAGTAACTTATTTGTATTTGTATCAATTATTTATTATTGTTTATAGATATTCTTAAAATATATCTTATTTTAATTTTATTTTATTGTAATTTCAGATAAATAATACAACACTTTTGTATCAAATTTTTCAAGAGGAAGTAAACAAAAGGATGATATTTCGTTTGTAGGATTTCAATTAGAATATTAGAAAATTGATTGTTTAGGTATTTAGCATAGTTTAGAGGGATGTAGTAAGCTACTTAGTTAGCTTTTCTTCTATCTCAGCAATTTTCTTTATTGAGTTCAGGTTTTTCTAGTTCAATATATACACTTGAATTTTGAAAGTGAATTGTACTGATTCAGCTTAAAAGATTTAATTAATGTAACGTACGTTATATGATGCCAAGTTACACGGATTGTGTTCGGCGATTACGTATTTCCTAAATTAGGCATTTTTTATAATTTATTTTAAAAAGTTATGTAATTTTGTATTATGTATGAGATAAAGTCCAAAATATAACTTTAAGCTTTTAATAATATAGGAAAATTGCTGAAAATAATTGGGTTGGATGGGGCATGTTGCACCGAAGTTATTTTTGATTTGATGTATCAAAAAATTGCTTTTAGGAATGTGTATGTTAAGTGACGAACTTTCTGGATGAATATTCAGAAATATTAAACTAAATGAAACAAAGACAGCAGGAAAAATCCAGAAACTTCGACGCTTAACGAGCGCAAGAAGTAACCCTAAACTATCAACAAACTTCTCCTCCCTCGGCTAAAAGGCGCGTGCACAGTCGACGCTGCACTGTAGCCGCTGACCATAGCACAGGCCCATAAGGTCTAATACATAAGACCTATATAAACCTTCACTGAATAGACACAACTTATCACAACCATTAACGCCGAAGCAGAAACCAAACAGTAACAACAGTCATGAAACATCAAGGCCAATCCCTCAGAAAACGAACAGTGAGCCAAGTAATGTAGGCCTCGGTAATAAACCGACGAGCGCTGAATCAATGATAGCAAACCTCCGTCATTGTTCGGCAAAGGAAATAAATTTTGAACTCGCCTCACCGTAGACGTAAAGGAGATAAGTAAACAAGATAAGTCAGAAGTTCTAATTAAAATATGGAAAAGCGGAGCGCAAAGTAGCAACGAGATACCCGACTAAAACAGGGTCAATAAGAGAAATCGAAGCGCAAAAAAACCATACGAAAGTATAGACTCCCCACAGCCTATTCTTACCACACATATTCCCTGAGCATAGGCGTGAAAAATAAGAATAACAATAACAATTTAACACAAAATATAGTAGCCATCACAGCGCTATCACACCGTAAAAACGCAACTACAAGACACCGCTCTTACAGGTGCTCTGCATCCAAGGAAACCAATGAGGGAATTACCATATAGGCCATCAATTATAGGACTATTGGTTGAGAAACTAAACCCATTGGCAACCTCTAGCACATCATGGAAAATGATACAATGCATAAACCTTGAGACATTCTTCTCTAGATGGAACAAGTTATTAGGAAGCTTACGTATATTAAAAACAATCTGCACGCAAATAAACACAGCATGCCCGTACGAGCAACAGCTGGCAAAGATAAGTCAGCAAATCGAAGAGACAGCAAGGAACGCTGTCAAAGTAAAAGAGCTACTACAAGGTCACGAAACGACACAGAAACCAAGAATCAAAAGAGCCTGGTTCTCAGCGATAGGAAAAATCAGCCGTACGATATTCGGAACCCTAGACGAAGAAGCTGGAGAAGAAACCCAGCAACTATTCAGCATAGAGGCGAACGATACGAGACAACTATCGAAATTACTAGCAAACCAGATCGAACTCATACACACAGAATTCAATTAATTTGATATTAACAAACTAATTGTTATTATTTAACAAAATTATGTTTTATTTCAAGTATTTCAACCCAAAAACCGTTTGTTAGATTCTTTATATGATTCTAAATCGAAAATGCTCTTATAAGATTTTCTCAACAAGGCTTTTTTTCGAGTGAGAAAGTACTAAAATCGAATTCTGCAATTTTTTTGGTTGACGAGTTGCTGCGACAATTGTCAATGCTCCTGGCATTGACAATTGTCGCCAAACTTTCCTGGCTGCTTTTTCTTGGTTCAAGAGATTCCCTGCCTAAGTGAAGCTTTGGCGCCAGTAAGTGGAACGTACTTTTCTTCTCAATCTTCCCTAGTTCTTCCAACGCCTTTGCGAGGACCGTTTTGATCGACCAGTGCACGTTGATTCTGCGCTCGGCGTACTTGATTGTTTCCCTGATCGTATCGTTTAGGATCGTCCAGTAATCGCCTTGCGTAGTCGGATTGTGAGTTTGGGTCCCTGATAACGATGGGTCTTGCTTTACTTTTCCATTCCTTTCTTCTCTTTTCTCTCAAAGAGAGAGAGAGAGAGAGAGAGAGAGAGAGAGAGAGAGAGAGAGAGA
>QLSS01000320.1:35805-50440 GCA_024372645.1 Trichomalopsis sarcophagae | reverse complement strand
AGAGAGAGAGAGAGAGAGAGAGAGAGAGAGAGAGAGAGAGAGAGAGATGTTCTCTCTAAAGCGCCTTGAAAAACTCGAGGCACTTTAGATAAAGACGAGAGGGAGTTCTTTCCAAAGTGCCTTTAAAATTCAGAGGCACTTCGGATACATGAAGAGGGGGGAGAATGACTCTCCAAAGTAGAAATGGCGCCATGGAGAGCAAACAATCTTGACCTTGACCCTCGATAGCTTGGTTGGGGGATTAAGTTTAGCTTTGTTCGCATTCTTCATGGTGCCAGGGTACTACTGAAGGTTTTGGAAAAAGCACTCAAGATATAAAAAAACATTTATCCAGAAAAAAAGTGCAATGTAGGTGGCGGCCGTAGCGCGACGAAAAAGCTTCTGTCAGAGAATCTTGGTTCAAGCCCGCGATCCGTTACTATTTTGTTACGATGGAATCTTTCAAGCTTTTGCTTCCTCCTAGAGAAAGCTTTGTAATAGTAAAATTTTGAGTTTCGTCAAAACTTCAGAAAATACTTTTTGGTGTGTTAGAAGTTCAAATCACGTGTTTTTAAAAAATGTCCGTATGGATGTGCGTGTGTGTGTGTGTGTGTGTGTGTGTGTGCGTGTGTGTGCGTATGTGTGTGGATGTGTGTGTGTGTGTATGTATACCGTAATATTTCTGGAACTACTCGGTGAATATCAATTAAATTTGACATGCATGTATATTTTTCGATTCTGAATTCGGGAAAAACATTTATTTTTTATTTTTCAAATCATTTTTTTATTGTTATTTTTTGATTTTTTAACAACACTATTTTGCGTTTTTTTTTTTCAATCATCCCATCGTTACAAACAATTCAACTATTATGCATTTAAAAGAGAATAAAATTACCCACTTTACCCCGTTTGGTCCTCGGGATCGACTGCTTTGTTCGGCAGATAAAATGAAAAAGGTGAATTTTTTTTTAAATTTCATATCTCTGAAACTAAACAGCATAACCTTACGAAAAAAAATCATGTCAATGGGTCACGCGTCAAACTATATCCCATTAAAATTTCAAGTGATTTGACTACTAATTTTTTCGGTAAAAAATCGAAAACTTGAAACGGTCATGACTTATCTCAGTCTTGTAATAACTAACTTTAGATAATAATATGAAATCTATTGATTTTGTTATCTGGCAAGTTGCGAATATTTACTAATCTGCATCGTAATTTTGACGACACATTTAATGGAGAGATTTTAAATTCTTTTAAAGATTCTCAAATATAATAATTCAGTTCCGGGACACCAGGTAGTGGAGATATATTTCAATAATCATAAACTTTTGTTTTCCATAGAAGTAATACGTCATTATAAAAATAATTAACAAAAGAATAATGCTTAAATCTGCAATTATTCTTATTGATATACATTATTTACAGTTTTGTAAAGTTTACGATGTGTTTTAAAAATAGAAGAATGATTGTAAATTTTTATAAGTTTTTAAACGGATATACATAAATTGTTATATCTTATCTTAAATATATTAAATTTTATAAATATTGCAAGTTTGCAACCTATGTCTTAATTGCAATAGTGTACTAGTAAGCATAAATTGCTACTACTAGTTTGTGTATGTATGTTCATGATTCTACGCTTAAGTTGCTGTAGAGTGTGTAGTCGCTAGGGCGCTGAAGATGCAAAAACTAGTCCCCTCATTTTGGCCGTGCGGGTCCTTTTATAGGCCTCGAAGCGGGCGTAAATCGTACTGCCTATGCCGCCGCTTCCCCTTCTCTTGCGCCGCTGCGCCCTCTTCAGCCGGTGTTGGTGCTACTAACGCTCGCTGGCTCGTGGCGCTGTCAGCTGCAGCGCGGTATTTTTACTTGTGAATATATATATTATATAGTTGTTAGGGAGATACTCCCCCCCCCCGCACCCCCCACAGTGCCCCCCCCCCCTCACCAAATAACGTAAAAATCATTCATTTTTATGTTATTTTTGAAAAAATGAAATACATTTCGTGGCTATTTTTGGCCCCGATATATTCAAACTTAAGTTTTCTAAACGTATTTTTGGCTGCTAAATCTTAGCACATTTAGTTAATTTTTGAAGTGAATACTTCTATAGGCTCGCTAGGTACACATTTTTATCGGGGAGTGAATCGAGAAAAAACCGACCGTCACGCAGTTATACCGAACGGCAGAAAGAATTGAAGTTAATTTAAAACCAACAAAACATAAATTTAAATGATGAATTTCTAAAGCGTCAGATAAAAAACATTAGCACGTGAATTCTGAGTTACGGTGCTTACTATGATCAAATATTCATTTTATATTTAATACTTTTATACATTCATTTAAATAATACACCAAGTAATAAATAAAAAATAGTTTTTAAATTAAAACCACAACCAAAACTGGGGGGTTGGCGAGCGAAGCGAGCAGGGGGGCGAAGCCCCACTAGTATATATATATATATATATATATATATATTTATTTATTTATTTATTTAACCATCCACTTACATATACCATTAAAGGTATTCTACAGAGGCAAAACAAGCTTGCCTGTACGTAGAGCGGAGTACAAAAAAATAAAAGAAAACTTATGAACTATACTTATGTACTAAAAACATGGTCATGTTCATATTTTGTATATTTTCGCGGATTATTTTTACTAGGATTCAAAGTCACCCAGATCGACAATAGGAAATAACTGTATTTGCCTAAAGTACCTTTTCACTTATAAACATTTTTAATTTATTCCTAATTGTAAATTTGCTAAGATCTAAAACTTTGAGATCATTGCTAAGCATATTGAAAACATTAACTGCAGCATAGTAGCTGTCTTTTTGGCTAATTGATTTATGTGATTTTGGTATTTGTATGTTTTTGTTCCTAGTTATACTATGGCTATTTTTATATTGCGTTTTTATATATATATATATACTAGTATATATATATATATACTAGTGGGGCTTCGCCCCCTACTCGATTCGCTCGGCAACCCCCCAGTTTTGGTTGTGGTTTTAATATAATATATATATATACACACACACATACACACATCAGTATGATGACGCAACATATTAATCACAAAAATATTGTAAAATATTAATAATACAATTAAAATATAAATAAAACTTTTCTTTTGTAGTTGCCCTGTACTCAATTCCTTAACCGTACCTCAACAACTTATTCAGATCCACAATATTTAGTATTATTTTTTAATTGCTCCTTCAACAAAATTATTAACTAAAAAAGCATTAACATTGTATATTTAAATAATATTTTATCTATTGAAACTATAAATTTAGTTAGAGGAAGCTACGTGCCAATGAATTGGCAGCGGTTTTTTTTGTATAGCCGTTTTTTGATTTTTAAAACAACATTATTTTGCTTTAATTTAAATCATCCCAAAGTTACAAACAATTCAGCTGTAATGCATTTAAAAGAGCATAAAATTATCTACTTTTCCTTGTTTGGTCCTCGAAATCGACACTTCATTTGGCAGATAAAATGAAAAAGGTGATTTTTTTTAAATTCATATCTCTGAAACTGAACATCATAACATCGCAAAAAAAATTACGCCGATGGCACATGTGTCGAACTATATCCCATTTAAATTTCATGTGATTTGACCACTTATTTTTTCAGTAATAAATCGAAAACTGAAAAAATGCGTTTTTTCGTGCCTTGATTAGTGACGTAAAAAGATTGCACTTGGGATTTTGAGAAAAAGTAAATATTTTGTGTGCTTTCGCTAAGTTTACTGCACAGCTTTAAAACCCCTATGGTTGGTAAGATATCAAGGTTTCAATTTTTTTTTAATTTGTTTGATTCCTTTTATTTCTAAAATAATGTAGCCAAATGCTTCAAAATTTTATTCAGCGATTAACCATAAATGAAGCTATCTGCTGCTAAAATTTTAAACGATTTTGTCAAGCAGTTTACCAGTGAAGAGCTAAAATGTAAAAATCGTTTTCTCGAAAATTGCGCGAGCGACTTATCTAATGAATAATCTGTTGTTTTGATGGTTAGGTTGATTGGGAACACATGTAAACGTGCGTGAATTTCTGTGAAAAAAAAATTTACGGCAGTGTTCGTATTTTATAATAAAAAAACAGAGGGTCTTCAAACATTTGGACAATGAACCATCCAAAACTTGTATATTATATTATATAGCAAAATACATTAGCATTTTCTGTATATTAAAACAATATTTTATTTATTGGACCTATAAATGTAGTTGGAGGAAGCTACGTGCCAATGAATTGGCAGCGGTTTTTTATTTTATTGTAATTCTGTAATTTGAGAAATGACGAATCACCTAAAGGCACGTATAACATTTCCGTACCTATTCTACGTTATCATAAAGCCATAGGGAAGTCAGTTAGCTCTTCTATTATTTCAAGAAAGGCTATTTGAGTTTTTGAATTAAACCATAATAAAATACTTCGTCACTAATTGTAAAAGTAATCCATTATTTTTCTACCAAGTTTTGGTACGTAATAATATTTTTATTATAGCGTTCGTCAAAGTTACAATTCTATGCACCTGTTATAAAAATACATAGTTTCTAAAACGGATGCCACCTTGTGTCATGCTTAATTACTCTGGTCGATCACATTAGCATAGATTTTAAGCAATCAATTAGGAATGCAAAATTGTATGCACCTTTTACGAAATATACTATTAATTTTGAAAAGGTATATTCCACTCACTTTCGAGACATTCTGAGTCCAGTCTTTAACATCAGATCAATTCTCAAAGAACTTACAGAAATATTCATTATTTTGATCCCTTTATCTTCGGTTTCGTAAGTTGAATCATCTGCGTCATCAATAGCGGGTTTCGTTATTGGAGTACTAGTGAATTGCTATTTTAAACGTACAGAAAAATCATAAATTTTTGTTAAATTATATTTTATCAAAAGCCTTTAAAACAAAGATAAATCGTGAAACTAAGTATAACAAAACTGAATAGTACATAGTACATTGTGCAAGGGGAGAAAATAAGAGACGTAGACGAGTGCTGAAAACACTTCACCCGAGTTTGATATAGCTTTTATTTCCGTGTTACAGCGTGTTGTTTTCAACAAGGAAATGTACTTTTTTATGTATAAAAGTTGGGTAGGGGATTATGCATTTTAAGTCGTGCACAAAAAATTTGCAAAATTTGAAAATTTTGCGAAATTTGAAAAATTTGCGAAATTTGAAAAATTTGCGAAATTTGAAAAATTTGCGAAATTTGAAAAATTTGCGGAATTTGAAAAATTTGCAAAATTAAAAAAAATTTATATATTTGAAAAACGGGTATTAAATTTTTTCTAACAGGCTTGGAATGGACGATTTTCTAAGCTACTTTTAGGCATGAAAAAAGGCCCATTTCATGGGCGTGTTGGGAAAAATAAGTTTTGGTCTAAAATTATTTATAGCTAAAATAGATTCACGGAGGTTGACAATTACATTAGTTTTGTTGTCTCCTTTCCAAGGAAGCTTAGAGCTGTAAATTTAAAATTGTTGTAGAAAAAAAATTAGGAATGCGATTTGTGTTTTTGGCATAGGTTTGTAATCACAACATCAGCCGTAAAGGCGATGATTACTCTTACGTACCTAAAATCATTTTCTTAGGAAATAAAAAGGTCAAGCCTGGGTTATAACTTGAAAAAGATCAATTCTTTTTTTATCAAATTTTTCAATTAGATATGACCCTAAAATAAGTTCCCGAAATCCATGTAGCGTCACTCGGTGTACACTCGATGGTAGTTCATTCTTGTGGTACGTTTTTGAAATGCACCAACCAGATTGTCGGATTATAGTCATTACAGACTCTAATCCTTATGTTTTTTAAAAATGTAGAAATAAAGTAATTTCTACGAGCAGCTTCCTTAAATTTTTTTACCGCGCCGACGTATAACTAAAATTTTCAATCGTCACACGTTAAATACAAAATTGAAGGTTAAGTTATAACTGTTATAAACCATTAAGTTCTAGACTTACGAGAGATTGACGCACAGAAATGTTTATTGTTTCTCGCATGCATGTTATGCTGCAAGCAACGATTTGACGTATACTGCCAAACTGAGAGTGCAGGGCTTTTTATACAGACTAGCTATGGTTTAATACGCGGAGTCGCGTGTCGCCCGTCCAACACCAAGATAACATAAGGCGAAGGAAAGTGGAAACCGTTTAAATGAAGTCGGAGTAATATCCATATATACGCAAGCAGCATACATAAGTCTACGCTCCATCTAAAAATTAATCTACTATTAATCTAAAAATTAAAGGTATTTTACAAAAATATTCAATCAATAGAATAGAAAAACAATGCGCACGCAAAAAATAATATTTTCTCCGTTGAATTCAGCAGTAGGAGTATACCGCTCGTTGCTATGATCAGGCGGTATCATATTCCCGTAGCGGCACATTCGGCCGGAGCGTAAACTCATGCATGCTTCTTGCGTATATATGGGCCTATACTCTGACTACATTTAAACGGTTTCCATTTCCCTTAGCCTCATGAGGTGGAGCCCAATAACCCAAAATGAGGGGCAGCCAGAAACAGTAAAATTCAATATAATCCATAGTGATTAAACACATATAATGATCATATTTAATCAATATTTAGAGGATTATCCTGAAAACAATGGTATGTCTGTAACGGGGTTTTCGACTAAGAAAGGAGCATGTTTTGCAAAGAGGAGGTAAAATATCTCGGCGTGTTTGTCAATTGAGACGGCTTCAGGCCAGATCCGGAAAAGATTGCTCCGATTATAAATTTTCCAGAGCCAAAGAATTTGGCGGCTTCACAGCGTGGCGTCACGGTATAGGCAATTCGGCCAATACAGCCGAGCCTTTGACTCGGCTGACAAAGAAAGATCAGTCGTTTGTTTGGGGCGACGAACAGCAATCAGCATTCAAGGCGATAAAAGCTCTCAGCGCCATGACTCCAGTACTGCACTGCCCTCAGCATTTCGTCATACAAATCGATGCGAGTGATGCAGAGCTCAGTGTTGCGTTGATACATAGCATACGGACAAGAGCAAGTACTCAAATTCGCCAGCAGGGTACTCACTCCCGTAGATAGGAATTACACGGTCAGATAACAGGAATGCTTGTCCGTGCTGTTCGCTGTACTGTATTGAGAATCGCAAGAGCGCAGACGTGCCGGACGCTCTGTCTCGTGTATACCAGGAGGCAGAGCCGATGATAGCTTCGGTGAGCCAAAATCCGCAACCCCAAGATCGCTGGTATAATAACAGATACCAGGCAGTCGAAAATAAGTGACATTTTCCAAAAACACTATATTTTGAATTAAAATACTTCAAAACACACTTCAAACATGTTTTAAGGCAACCTACAAAAATCATTATTACAAAGCTTTCCTAGGAAGGAAGCAAAATTTATTTTTCGACAATTTTTTAAAAACAACGCCTTTTGCAATTTACAAACTTTATTGTCTCCAGTTTCATAACCTTTTGGTTCATGAATATATACTTCAGTTGTTACACGATCATTCAAAAAAGCTGTCTTTACATCCATCTGTTCAATAAATAAGTTATTTTTGCAGCTATAGAACAATACAATTTTTAAAGTTTGCATTTTACCTACTGGTGAATAAACATTCTCTAAATATTCCTTTTGTTGAAATCCTCTTACAACTAATCTCGCTTTATA
The DNA here is from genome assembly GCA_024372645.1 of Trichomalopsis sarcophagae. Classification (NCBI taxonomy): domain Eukaryota; kingdom Metazoa; phylum Arthropoda; class Insecta; order Hymenoptera; family Pteromalidae; genus Trichomalopsis; species Trichomalopsis sarcophagae. The sequence goes on along the minus strand of QLSS01000320.1, from coordinate 42,798 downwards.
CACATCATTAGCTTCGCTTTCATAAACACATCTTACGTCAAAACCTTTTTTCTTTTGGTCTTTCAAAAATTTGCCATGTATTGTTTTTTCTTAAACTATTTATTTCAGAATCCTATGCTATTTTCCAATGTTTATACTCATTTGAGTTTATCGGATCCTCAAATATCTTCTGTATGTTTGTACCAATATAATTTACATAAATAAAATGGGATTCTGAATTTCAAAAGTTATTTATATCATTTATCTCCACTTTCCCCGAGGATCTGAGCAGATGATAAAAAATTAGTTTTGTTTGAATTCACATTATTTTCTTCAAATTTAGAATTATTTTCCAATATTTCATTTTCTTTATCTACAGATTTGCTATTTTCCGAAACCCTATCTTTATGATCATCACATTTTTCTAAACAAATTAATTATGTGCTTTCTTTAACTATTTGAACATGCCCAGGATTAATTACTCGATCATTAACTAAAACTCTATAACCATTTTCAACATAACTTACTAATACTCCTAGTTGGGCTTTATCGTCCCATTTACTTTTTCGCAAAGCTACTGGTACTCTTACGAAAACTCGACTTAAATTTTTAAATGATCATCATTTAGTTTTTCACAAAAAATATTTCGTATAACGTTTCCTTTTTACTGTTTTTGCAATTGTACGATTTTTTAGCTTACCTACTGGTTTCATAATTTTAGGCCAAAACCGTCTGTTAATTTTTAGCTTCACGCATTAAACATCTGCCCATATTCATTGCGGATCTATTATAACGTTCGGCGACGTCATTTAACTCATGGACGTACAGTGGGCATCATAAAAGTTCTATTCTTTTTAATTTTATACTATCATCAATTTCATGATTTAAATATCCTTTACCATTATTGCATTGTATTTTCTTGATTTTTTGATTGATTTTTTTTCAACTAAATTGACAAATTCTTTCAAACAATTTGCAGTCTTTGATTTACTTTTAATACACAAAGTTCTAGTACATTTACTGTAATCATCAACAAATGTCAAAAAATACTTTTCTTTATTATAACCTGTTCTATTATGTGGAGCATTCAAATCAGTATAAATGTCAGTATATAAAGTCTCCAATATTATAGCTTGGTGGCAAAGCTCGCAGTAAGTATTTCATCTTCTCCATTTCGTCTAATTTTCCACTATCAGCTTTAAAATCGTTAGTTATTCTCTAAATCAACAAACAATTCGTTAACTATTTTATAATTATTTAATTTAATTTCTTCTATTTTTCCTCTATATATTATCTGCAGAGCTGTGAACGGTGTTAAATACATCTTGTCAAATTTGATATGATTGCTTTTGAGCTAATAAATAAGGTGCTGTGCATACAACATATTTTAATTGTTTATCCGAGACAGTAATTATCATTGTTCTTGCTTTCAAGTCCATTTTCTACCATTCTGCTTCTTTCTTCTTATAATCTTCAGTCATTGATCTGACTGCTGTATCTTTACATTCTTTATGTTCTAACAAAATTATTAAGCTAATTTTCTAGCTTGTAACGGTTCTGACTTATGTGTGCTGTGAACGACGCGCGCACAAAGGATGTCGCGAATAGGGAGTACATTAAAAAGAAGAATAGCGCCGAACCAATCAGCGAGCAGCAGCAGCAGCGGCGGACTGGAGAGGAAAACGTCAGCAGTAGCAGCGCCGGCGGACTAGAGGGGGAAGCACGCAGTAGTGGCTCGGCGCAGTAGCATCTTACAGAAACAAAAAAGCACCTCATCTAGCTCCTCAGCCTCATTCACTCAACCGAGCTCAAACGTAATGGAGCACAAAACTCCTTCTCCGAGTAGAGTTCGGTCAGAGCATCTTTTTGGGAACGAGTTTAGGACAATAAGTTCAGTCTCTTACTCTTACGGATAAAATTAAATTAAAATTCTAATTGTTAACGTAGAGAACCAAAAATTATATTAAATTTAAATATATGTATTTCTTTCTTTTAGCATCTGTATAGTACGACTTCAGAGGTATTAAGTCCTCTGAAGGTCAACTATGCACAACTATTTATGAAACGGAACATTCTAGAGACAATACGTTCTTGGAGAAAGTTCCACTTAAGACAAGTATCTTGAACAGCAATACGTTCGTTGAAGTGAAAATCTTAAAATACCTTTTTAAAACAAATGCAAACATAAATTTCTTTTCAGGTATAACAGCCTTGGCTATAATACGTTACCCAAGGATGAAATACTTAAAGGCAATAAGTCTTTTGAGAATCAATTGTACTATAAAATTTTTATCACACTAGAATATTTCAAAGACACTACGACTTTGAAGAAAATTCTAGATGAGGAGAGTAATTATAACAGTAATACATCTGTTTAAGTGAAAGACCTAAAATATAATTCAAACATAAAATTTCTTTTCAGCTATATTAGTCTTGGCTACAATACGCTAGCCAAGTACGAAATACTAATATCATATAAAATGAATTTCATATTAAGAAAAGATTCAAATACCACGGCATCCCCGACCATTAAAAAATAATATTTCAAAAGAGCTCACTCGGAGCGTTTTGAGCTTAAGTAATTTGCCCTGTCAAAAATGGGTATTATAATGTCTTCTATTTTAGCTTATTTAGACATTTCAATTTCTATTGCACATATATTTTCGTATACTCTTTTTTTCCATACAATAATCTTCTTAAATTCTTTCAAAAATAATTTTCTAATCGGATTTCTTATATTCTCTTTCCAAACAGCTTCTTTAGTATCTAAATCGTGTTCTGGATTCATTTTTTACTTAAGCTACAAGAACATGTCCTCAACCTTTAAATTTGTCACGCGCTCTCATACAGCAATTCACCTTGCGTTCCACTTGCTTACTCTAATCCACTGACATCGCACTTTAATATTAATTATTTTGTGAATATCTTCTTATTATTTAATACCTGACGAATTTACCTTCGTCATTAAGCGTGCATTTCTTGATTTTAACTTTACTAAATCAGTTATTTTTCACTTGCAAATTTTTTGTTTTTTAACAGAAGTTTCAAGATGAAAATTTGAATTCTCGCAAGCACATAATTTTTCTGAGAAATTTTTTCCTTTAATTTTACTGATCAATTTTTCACTGCGCGATTCACTTGGTTAACAATGACCGTTAACTACTTTTCCACGTGGTGTTTCTAACATCACTCCATTAAAAGAATTGTACCCACACTTTCCCGAAAGAAGATCTGAGCATAAAACATTCCAACCACGACTCTTGCTACCATGTGGGAGAGGTTAGATAAACAATAATTATGAGGTTAATAATATAGTACAAATTTTGTATAGTACAAAATTAACTCCAGGCTTTTTATTAAGCATATCTTCTTGAAATAATAACTGATTATCAATTTCTTCGCGGATGAATGATTTCGGATGTTCTGTTTTTCATAAAATCCCACTGCATATATTAATCTTTTCTCTAATGGATAACGCGAACGATATTTTATTAGTATTTACTGTATAAACTATCTCGTGATTTTGTTAAATTATTATTTTTGTAGCTACTCCTCCATATAATATGCCATACTTATTTTTAAAACAACTATCAATATTGAAGCAGTGATAGAGCGGGGAAAGCGCGCAACACGCGCGTATATCTATATATACTGAGCGGCGAGCACAGTGAATAGTTTTTTCGGCGGCGCGATACCCGCTCTCTCCGCTGCCTTTATAAATACTTGTACGGTCTATCTGAGCTCACTAGCCGAAGCGCAACTTAAGCGCCAGCGCAACTAAAGCGCCTAGTCTCTGCTTTTGAGCAACTTGCGCTTTGAGCAGGTAAAACACTTAAAATATTTTCGAATATTTCTGAAACTTGTTTCGTTAAGATCGGATGAAAAATAAAACAAAAATAAAACAAAATGAAACATATTTTTTTATATTATTTTTAAATATTCTCTCTTGTACATTACTATTCTAATAAAATTACTATTCTAATAAAATTCTAAGTGCGAATCACATCCGCTCAAGTTGTGGAATACAACTGGAATACATCGAGATTCCTTATAGTTGAGATTACAGCTGTTGTGAGCCACTCCACGATATCTGGAAAAAGATTAGATATTAGATAAATTGATAATAATCGGATTGATAATAAACAACTTACTGTCCCGTAAGGTGACAATGATCTTGAATTTTGATGTCTGTCACGTTGAACGGTCCTTCACAGATGTGACAAGTCGTAGCACAATCAAACGATCTTTGATCCATATTCTTCATTGGCAAGGGACTCTTGTGCATGTTGGTGAGTTCTTCAGCTAGCATGTAGAATTGTGAAACAAACCATTTCACAGGATCTTCGTCTTGTTCTGTCTTACTTCTGTAACTCATGTACTTGCACTTGAATTCGTCATAAGTGTATTGAACATAGCAGCCAATGCTGAAGGGTTCATGCTCTTGGTAATCTCGATTATCGTCAACAGGCTTGAGTATGCATTCGAAGTCTATATACACAACTATTCGAACTCTCTCTTTGTTGTTGACGGTTTTGAATTCCAGCACGCTGTCTTTTTCTTGAGGTAACGACACATGGGATAGACGTTAAATCGGCCAGGCCGATAAAGCAGAAGTATTATCCCGTGTCGCCAAAAATAGAGGAGATGTACCAGCAAGTCCGAGAGTTGCTTGCTGCGGGAATCATCGAACCCTCTGACAGTACTTGATCAAGCCCGGTAGTGATGGTGCGCAAAGCGAACAAGTAATATCGTTTTTGCGTCGACTTCCGGAAAGTTAATGCGCTGTCAAAGGCTGACGCATATCCATTGCCTAACATGGATGATATTCTTCGTAAACTGCAGAAAGCGAAGTACATATCGACGTTGGACCTTAGCAGCGCGTACCATCAAATACCGTTGAAACCGGAGGCGTTACCTCTGACGGCTTTTACAGTTCCTGGGCTAGTTGGTTTAGCCTACGCTGGAGCGACCTTCCAGCAAATGATCGACGAAGTGATAAGCCCAGAACCCCAGCCTTACGCGTACTCATATTTCGACGATATCATTATCACCTAGACGTTCGAAGAACATCTCGAATAATTGGAGAAAGTGCTCCAACGAGTGAACGCGGCTGGGTTTCTAAAAACCTAAAACAGCTGAGACGTTTCCTAGGAATGTCGTCATGGTATCGAAAACTCTTGCGAGAATTCGCGACCGTCGCTGAACCGCTCCATCGCCTGATGAAGAAAGGCAGAAAATATGAGTAGGGGACGGAACAACAAAACGCTTTCGACAAGTGAAAGCGCTGATAGCATCTGCACCGATTCTTCATCGTCCAGATTTCGAATCGCAGTTCGTGTTGCAGACGGACGCCAGTGACACCGGGCTCGGCGCGGTACTTTTCCAAGTAATTAACGGAGAAGAGCGGGTTTTAGAATTCGCGAGCCGCACGATGTCGAAAGCCGAGAGGAATTACAGTGTCACGGAGAGAGAATGTCTCGCTATGATCTGGGAAATTCGGAAGTTTAGACCTTATATTGAAGGGTATCAATTGAAGGTCATCACGGATCACAGTAGTTTGCGGTGGTTACGCAACTTACATAATCCCACCGGACGCCTAGCAAGGTGGGCGATAGAAATGCAGGGCTACGTCTATACGGTAGAGCATAACAAATGCCTGCTAAATACCGTACTTGACGCGTTGTCGCGTATGTACGAGGAGGACGCAGTACCAGTCTAGGCAGTCGCATGGGCAAGCGAAACCCAGGACGAATGGTACTGCAAAAAGGTCCGTGAGATACAGCTGCTTTCGAGCAAAGATCAGCTTTATAAGATGTACGGCGGGCAGCTGTATTACTTCTGCCCGGACGAGAAATTGCCAGCGTCAAGAAGAATTGCAGCGACGTGCGATCGATGCATGGCACGATCGTATGTGGGATTTATCACAGCTGCGCGAGCAATCGTCACAGAGCACGCAAAAAGCGCAAGATCGCCAAAAGCGCTACTATGACGCCAAGCGCAAACAGGCGTCGTATGAAGTCGGAGACTTAGTGATGAGACGGAATCATGTGTTGTCTTCTGGAGTACCACCGTACATTGGACCGTATAAGATAGTGCAAATACGCGGTACCAATACTTATCGACTTGTCGATGAGATGGGCGAGCAAGTGGATCTTGCACCAGCTGCGCAGCTGAAGCCATTCCATTCGGCAGCGACGGACAAAGAGTCGCCGAAGAGCGAAGAGGATGACAACGCTCAACCTCCGAGGGATGCGAGCGCAGACGCGGGTGTCGGCGAAAGGTCACTGAAAACCGCAAGCGGGAGGACCGCGAACGCCAACTGGCCGAGGAGCAGCGCCAACGAGAAGGGGCCAAGCGTGAGATCGCCAAAGCAGATGCCGCTCTCGCCGAAGCCAGAGCCCGAACGGGCTAACGCGCCAGAAACCGAACGGCGTCCCCGCGCTAAGAGCGCGATGAGCACAGCGACATCGGGGGCCACAGACAAGACGTCGCAGAAGGCCTGCTATGTCTGTGGACACCTCAATGTCTCCAGAAGTAACAAGTGTCCAAATGTGAGGCAACACAAGGCCAAATAAAAGCTGAGGCACCGAAACGAAAGAGCATTGGTGTTCTCTTATTAACCCAGTACGTGTTTGAGTCGCGCGCGCGTCAACAAACACGTGCGTATTCGGCAATAGGCATGAAAGAGATAGAGAGAGCGAGCGCGCGGGCTAATCCTTCGGGAGCGCGCTCAGATAGCTCTCGACCTTCGATACGTAAACACGCGACTTCGCTACGTTATTCTTCAAGGTTTTGCGAGTTCGATAGTGCTGTGCTGTGTCCAGCAATTCGACGTGCATTTAGATGTGCATAGCGACGTGCTACCAGCCTAGTCCAGCGGCCCAGGGTGGTAGATAGTCTTGTCGCCTGTCCAGGACTACGAGCGTCTTCGACGTAGGAGTGAAGGTTTGTGTGGTGGGCAGTGTATGAGAAAGAGAGAGAGAGAGAGAGAGAGAGAGAGAGAGAGAGAGAGAG
>QLSS01000320.1:0-35705 GCA_024372645.1 Trichomalopsis sarcophagae | reverse complement strand
AGAGAGAGAGAGAGAGAGAGAGAGAGAGAGAGATTGTGTGAGTGAGAGAGAGAGAGAGAGAGAGAGAGAGAGAGAGAGATTGTGTGAGTGAGATCATCCATGCGAGGGTGATCCGGTGCGCGCGACCTTCGCGTCTAAACTCACGTGCGAGCGCGATTATCCTAACGTCGAGGCGAGTCGCAAGATTGTTGCTGACTCGCGTGTTATAATTTTATTTAAAAAATCACATTTATTTCGCGACTTGTAAATATAATACTGGTCTTTTTATTTTACGTGATTTTTTCGTCATTTCGAAACCTCGCTCGTTATCTCCGATCCTTGTTCCTTCCTGCGAATACCGCCGCCTCCGCGGGCGTTATTTATTAGCAAATATTTAACGCAGTTGAGCAGTCGAGCACGCGCCAGGATGCGCGTAAACCCAGTAGTGTTTCGCGGGCGTAGAGGAGTCCTCCGCCGCATCGAGGGAGCGCGATTTAGTTCTGAAATAATAATTCGCTGCTCGAACGCACACCCCGTTACAATATACATGGTGATAAAAGCAATATAAGTGACTTGCAGCACACATTTTGTGTACAACATGACAAAATAGTGGTTGACAAAGACAGGCCTTGACCGTTCACAGGCTTACAGGAAACCCTACTGAAAAAAATCAGATGACAATCAACTGATAATCAGCTGATAATCAGCTGATAATCATGACAAAACGTCAGCTGATTATCAGGTGATTACAGCTCAGTATTTTTAATAAAGCTTATGGTTATAAATATGCATTTATGTGAGATAAAATGTTAATCAGGTAATAATAAGGTAATAATCAGGTGATAATAATTCGAAATTTGTAACCTTTAATATATTTATTATAAGTTGTATAAAATAAGTATAATTTATAAATTTCACATAATGAGGGCCAGTACTGGTGTTACCATCAGGATGATAACACGAAAACTCTGGCTGTAAGCTCTAACATTTTTACTTTAAACACTTACAAAAATTTTTATTTAAATTAAATTATTAAAAAACAAAAATATTTTGAATATAAATTTTGAACCACCTGATTATCACCTGATAAACATTAACATTTTATCTTATGTAAAGACATATTTATAACTATCAGCTTTAATAAAAATATTGAGCTGCAATCACCTGATAATCAGCTGACGTTTTGGCATGATTATCAGCTGATTATCAGCTGATTATCAGTTGATTGAGATCTGATTTTTTTCAGTAGGGTATGGGCTGTGCAATAATATATTGTGATCATGCGTGTGCTTTTAAAATAAAGGAGTGATAAGAAATTAACAGGATAACAAGATTTACGAAGACAGATGAAAGAGAAGGTGTAGTCAGAAAAAAGGAAAAAAGGAAGTAGGGTGAAACATTCTAAAAATTGAGTCTAGGTATGGTGTAGAATATAGTATATTTGATATATATATATATATATATATATATATATTATAACGGTGTTTGCTAACCGTGTATAAAGTATTTGAGAGGAATTGACGACGGTCCGAATGAGCAACTCGTTGCAGGCTTCTTGAAGGCTGTTCGAAGCCTGGCCCGTAGCACAGTATGCTGTACGTGCACGTCCTCGTGCACGTGTGCCCGCGGCGGCGTCGTGAGTCTTAATGCTGCGCAGCTTAATCGCGAATATGACGTTTGCGTCTTCGAGAGAAGGGAACGCGGGGAAAGCGGAGAGTCAGGAGAGAAATAAACAAGATAGATAAAAGATGAACTATGCTTTATGTAATCGTAAACCTACGAACAAATGCAGCGCAAGCGAGAGAGAGAGAGAGACAAAGCTAGGCTTACTACGGAGAGAGAGATCAGCAAACGAGTAGGTACTTACAAATACTTCCGCGCTGGCTCGCTCGAACGTGTGCCTCGTGGCTTTTCTCGAATACACAAGCTAGAGGACTGGACCCTCGCTGGGCGGCGCAGATGATGCCTCGAGGCTCGACCTGGATGGCGAAAACGGACAATAGGGCTCTCGCTGGGCAGCGCAGGTGATGCCTCGTGGACTTGGTCGTGCAGATGAGTGCAGCGGGACGGCGAGCAGCGATAGCTGCTTTACTCGTGCGGAACTCACAGATGGGTCTCACAATTAAACGAGATCGTACCCGGCGACACGACAGGACACGACTTCTCGTAGATAACGTACAGATCTCCGGCGCGGACACGGATCGCAATCGCAGGATCTCTCTAGGAAAATTAGACCGCACCGTACAATAGCCGAAAGCAAAGTTATCCAGCGGAGCGCGGTAGCTCGAGCTTGCGGGCTTTCTCCCACTCTCTCTCACGTGACACACTCACACACGCGCGCGGCTCTCTCCGTATTGCTAGCTGCGTAAGTGTGAACTCTCTCACTTACCTTGCTGCTGAAATATAGTACATGTTTACATGGATATGTACATGCAGAATTATAGTTATTCACATATCTATTCGGAGGAGAGAGACATAACGAGAGCACGTTAGTCAACTCGTTATATGCCCCACCCCCAGACGTTGGTAGCATGGGGTACCAACTCGATCAACTGGTCTCTCTCCATTAAGAAAAATAAAGGGGCAAATGTAGGAAATTGCAAAAATAGTGATTTATTAAATATCTAAGGCATGAAAAAAAAAATGTACATTAGATAGAGTAATAAGTCTCTTTGTCTCTCTTGCCTAACTAAAGAAACAATAATATGCACTGAGTTGTAGGCGTCGGTGCCATACAACGAAAATAACCAAAAAAAAATATTCATTACGTTTTGTAACGACGATCTAATTACAAATAGGAACTAAATAGTTCAATTAGAACAGTCTTCTAATTGTAGATGCTGCGAAGCTGGATCAGTCTTCTGACTATTAACGATGCGAAGCTAGACAAGAGGCGAGACCTTCTTCCGTGTAGAAGCTCCTAGTAGCGATAGCGTGGATACTCTCCGCTATGGAACTTGTTGTGCAAGAAGAAGTTCGGACAGTTCTTCGTCCTTGAGACTCCTGTCAGATTCCACACTCGGCAGAATCTGACGTATCTCAAATCAGGGCGAGGGCCATCCATGGCATGGCAGGGCTCCTTAGCATGCCGGTAGATTAAAGCCACTGGCCCAGGCTCTCTTGCAGGCAGCTCGCTGGAGTAAGAGACGCTCTGCTTGCTTACGGGGGGAGCCTCGAGGCTGTGTAGCTGAGCGCGGATCTCCTCCAGTTCGTGCAGCTTTCTCAGCTGCTCCTGCTTCAAAGCTTGCTTTTGCTCCTCTCTCTTCCAGTCCTCCAACCACTGGGTTTCTGCCTTCACCATATGCTCCCGTAGCTCCACCATCTATTCGGAGGAGAGAGACATAACGAGAGCACGTTAGTCAACTCGTTATAATATATATATATATATATATATATATATATATATAGAGTTTAAGTGAAAAAAGTTGATTTAATCAAGTATGACATGTAATATAAGGTTTTTTAAAAATTTAGGCTAGCCGTAGTGTAGAAAATAGTATATTCAATATATATAGTGAGTTTGAGTGCAAAAAGTTCGTTCAAGAAAGTATGAAGTGAATATAAGGTAATTTTGTAAAAAAAATTAGTAAAAGTATACGTATATATACATGGTGATTAGTATGATAATAAACAGTTACAGTACAAGAGTTCAATATAGTTAGAATGAAAACAATTCATATTCTCTTAAGATTTAAGGTTATGCAGAGCGATAAAATATTAAATATACGTATATATAGATACATATGCTCAGTAATGGCTAAGAATATAGTATATAGAACATGTATTGTCATTGTATAAGTATTTCATAAAAGCAAGTGTGAAAAGTTTAGTTTTTCAAGAATTTAGTATGGGTATAGTAAAGAAATGTTTCCACCTTTATTGTTCTATAAAAGTATGTCTAAAAAGATGCAAATACATGGTGATCATGTAGAACATAGTATATTTAATATACATAGTGAAAGTGAATTTGACTGAAAAAAGTTGTTTTGAGCAAGTATGTTGAGTAATATAAGGACACTTCTTATGAACATCAGGTCCTGCGCACGGACGGAAAATCAATTTTTGGAGAATGAGGCTTTGCTACTAGAAAGACTTTTTTCAATTGAATATTTAGAATTTTTAAATACTGTGAATTTATTCAGAATTTAATTTTCTACAAAATATCCAGAATACTTTTATGATAAAACCTTTTTGTAAAAAATGACTCAGAAAGAATTGAAAAAAGAAACACATTTTTAGTCAAATTCACAAAGCGTTTGCCCAGGGTGTAACACGTTTCTTCGAAACTCTTGATACGGGGCGAGTGCCTAAAATAAAGTTGGAATGGAGACCTTTTGAGATTAAACTAGACCCTGCGTGACTTGGGAAAATAAACACTCTTTATTTTCCTATAAACACTTTCTTTTATTCAATCTTACCTCGAGCTTACTTAGCAAATATTAATTACAAAAGAATCAAGCTGACGAAACAATAGAATTACTAAAGCACAAAAGACTCGCGAACGCGTCTGTCTCGTATGGGAGCATACAGAGAAGTGAGCGTCGCCGCCGCAGCCGCGACGTCGACGCTGGCCGCAATTGAACGGGGAGAGGGGGAGGCATAGTCCCATCGTGTTCTCTCCGCAGTCGTTGGAACTCTGCTCGCTTATCCTCAACACTCCCTCCCGAGCAGATTTCAATAACGTCGTCCAGCTTTACGGTTTAGCGTCTGAAAGAAGCAAACAAATGTTAATATTTTAAATAATAGTTTAAAAGCAATTTAGTTAGTTTAGCATGAAATTCAAAAGGCAACGCCTTTGTGAATATATCTGCTATTTGATCTTTTGATGCAATCCAACTGACTTTGATTAGATTTCTGGCTACGCACTCTCGAACAAAGTGTTCTCTAACTACGGTCATATGTCTGAGTTTATTTGTACTGCTTACTTGAGTACTAGCCTCAGCAGCTTTATTATCGCACCAAAGAGTCATGGGCAAAAAGGAGTTTTTCAGAATCAAGCTTAACGAGTTTTGTAGAGATACCATCTCCTGACTAGCCTCGCTCATAGCTACATATTCAGCTTTACAGGTCGATAAGGCTACGAATTTACTGTGTCACCATAGAGTTTGATTACAAAACCGCTTGTTGTAATCGAGCCTTTACAGTCAGCAAAACTGGCATCTGAAAAACCTTATAAATTATCAAGCTTTCCTTCAAACTTAAGACCCAGACTTCTGGTGTGTTTCAAGTATCTGCAAACTCGTTTCACCATTTTCCACTCCTCATCAGTGGGATTGATTTGGTGTCTGCTTAACACATTCACCGCATATGCTATGTCGGGACGTACAGTGTTAGCAAGATACAAGAAAGAACCTACTATCTCTCTATAAGGACCGTTTGTTTTGTTCAGAGTATTTTCGAGCTGATCTTCGCATTCCTCTCGTTCTCGCCTTTCTCGGTTTGACACTTGATTTGTCACCATTGGCGTTCTCCGAGGATGCATTTCACTATATCCAAAACGTTTCAGCATTTTGTCAATGTAATTTTCTAGAGTCAGAGTCATCGTTTTATTTCACCTGTCTCAATTTATTTCGATGCCAAGGAAACTCTTGGGCTCTCTCATATCGGACATTTCGAAGTTTTGACGTAATTTCATCAAGCTTTTGTGTGTCATTACTGGCTATCAGTATGTCATCAACATACAGCAACATTATCAGATATTTTTCATTGTTGCGCCAAGTAAAGAGACAGGGCTCTGAATCATGAGACTCTAGACCTAGTTTTATTACAACTTCTGTGAATTTTTCATACCATCTTTTCGGACTTATTTTCAAACCGTACAAAGCACGATGAATTTTACAGACTTTATTTCGTCTGATTGCAGGAGAAACATCAATACCCTCAGGTATTTCCATGTATATTTCACTGTCGATTGTTCCATTCAGAAAAGCTGTCTTAACATCAAGCTGTCTTACTTCGAGATCAAACTTATTTATGATTGCTAGCACTGATCTAATCAGAGGTAATCGAGAAACAGGTGCATATGTTTCCATTAATTTATAATGGTTTTGATCTTTGAAATCCCTTATCACAAGTCGAGCTTTATACTTGTTTTCATTATTCAATCCAACTTTTGTTTTTAGAACCCATCTTGAGTCAATTATGTTAGGTCTTTTTCCTCTTTGAATCACAGGTCTGTCGATAAGTGTCTAGACATTGTTTTTCTCCATTGAGTCTAATTCGCTCCTAATAGCCTTTTGCCATTCAAGCTTGTTTTTCGTATTCATGGCTTCTCTGTAGGAATTCGGATCATTCTCTACAGTTGCTATGAACGCATTCAGTTCATCGCTTTCCAGCAAGTTTAATTCGGATTCAAGTACCTGTGACTTTGATGGACATTCGACTTCTTTTACTTTTCTTGGGCGACCTCTTCGACGTTTTTCTCCCTCCGTTTCAGAGATCAAAACTTCATCTTTTTCATCGAACTTAACAAGCCATGTTTCTTTATTTATTTCTTCCAATGGATTTGCCCAATCCTTAATGCTGTTTTTATTGTATTTGTCCCCAAACACGAGCTTTTCATTGAATCGAACATCTCTGCTTTCGTAGTATTTTCCTTCTTCTGGTTTTAAAAATAAATATCCAGTTGGTTTGTAACCTATCAATACTATTCGTTTTCCCAGCTGATCAAACTTAGGTCCTGTTTTCCTTTGTACTTTGATATAAGCTATACAACCAAAACGCTTTAGTTGTTCCAGGTTGAGTTTAAATTCTGGTTTGAACTTTTGTAAGGGCGGTATCATTTCATTCGAGCTATGAGGCGTCCTATTATAGAAATAAACGGCTGCATTCAGGGCAAGATCCCACATATTCTCAGGTAGGTGTCTATCATACATTAAAGCTCTCGTGAGTTTCTGGATGGTCTGATTGAAACGTTCAGAGACTCCATTATGCTCAGGTGTATCTGGGCTAGCTAACTGTAGCTCTGCTTCGAACTTATCTAGAACTTCTTGTGTATACCACCCTCCTGTAAATTCTGTACCCTGATCACATCTAAGGTAACAGAACTTAGCATTGGATCCTAGTAAATTTCTCAAGTTTTTAATGGAGGAATCAAGACAATAACCCGTTTCGCTTTTCTGTTTCATAGGATACGCCATCGCAAGTCGTGAATAATCACCGATAAATACAGATACAAATCTGTATTTCTTGGGATGTGTAGCTGGACTAATCGGTCCCATTGTATCTGCGTGAACAATTTGCAGAGGTTCACTCGCTCTCTGTCTAGTCGAACTAAAAGGTAGCTTGTTGAATTTTGACACAATACAAACTTCGCAATCAAGTGCAGAATCATCGAACTTAATTTCCTTCAAGTTTTTCAAATTTGGAAACTTTCTTTGGACTTTTTCAACGAAGCGTGTCCCAATCTGACATGCCATAGCATAGCTTTATTAGTGTAAAACAAGTTATTGATTTTACTGATGTTATATTCACAATCTATTCTCTCTAAATCAATTGATTCAGTTAAATTATTAATTTTTCTATCTTTTAGCGTATTTTCAAAATTTGAATAGCCAGAGCATAGTTTGTTGCTATCATTGTTTATTTCTATGTCTAATTCAGTGTCAATTTGCATCGGTTCATCAAGCTTGTCCTTTTTATCAATCTCTGTTCTTTCGAGCTTGTCTTGTTCACGAGTTACCTTTTTGGTTGCGGACTCAATCTCCTTATTGGGCGCAACACTTACAGTTGGATATTCACGACGCCTTGTGGTTATATATGCAACAACATTATTTACTTTATTTTCATTTTTCTCCGAGTTATTTGTTTCTAACTCAATTACCCAATAAGGTTGATCATATATCCCAGAGACAAAGATCGTTTTTGATATCGGATCAAATATATCTATTTTCTTGTTATCTAAATAGATACCTAAGCCCTTATAAACAAATTTCCTCAGTGATAGCAAATTTAACGGCAATGACTTAGCATAAATTACATTTTTCAAGCTTAGAAAATCATCATTTTTAGTGTACCCAGATATGTTACCTACTCCCTCCGATTTTAAAATCGCTGAATCATTGTCATTTGCACATTTAATATCAATCTTTTTAGTATTATCAAACGTTTTAAAAATTAATTTAGAATTAGTCATGTGCTCCGTAGCACCAGAGTCCGCCAGAAATCTAATCAGTTAGTTTTTATCGCTTTCTTCCGCGTGAAGAGGTGTACTGTCTACACTTTGTGGTACACCTTTGCACTCACCAGATTCGGAGGTTTTGGTAGGATTAGAGTTGTTTTGTCTATTTTGACTACCTCTCCCCCGTGATCTGCCTCGGGCATGGCCTCTATCGAACTTGGTTTTCTTAGGGTTGCTACCCTTCTGTGGCTCATAATTGCGTCGTTTTACACCACGACTGAAGCCACCTCGTTTACCACCCCAAATAGAATTTAAGGATTCATACCTTCTTTGGTTTTCATTCTCCTTCAAAACTTTTTCCAGCTGACTCTCCGTGTATGGGCCGTTTGCACGGACATGCCCTTCGTATCTCTTGCACCTGAAGCACATTTTCCCTGATCTTGTGCATGGTAGTGGCCCTTGTTACCGTATTTGTAACAAAGCACCCCAGGATCAGATACGTAATATCCTTTTGCTCCAGCTTCTGTAGGTTTTCCAGCTGATTCGCCTGATCCAATTCGAGCTGTTTCCTGTCGTACAATATAATCTTTAAGTTGGTTTAAAGTTAAAAGTTTACCAGTCGTATTCTTATTCAAGAATTCAGACTCTTTAACTTGAGGTAAATGTACGACAATCGCTTCATAGAATGCATCGCATATTTTGTCGTCTGATAATAAAGGTGTGTCGGGTAATTTATTATACGATCGAACTAATTTATCAAATCTATCCCAGAAAGCCGATGCTTTCTCTTTATTTGGATTATATCGGATAGAGTTCAATTCTTTTCGAATGCTTCTTGTAGTCACGTTCATTTCATTTGCTTTAATGCGTTTAATTTCATTAAGCATTTCAATAGGATCCCGGATATCCGATACTTTTTCGTAATGAGAGATATCGATTCTATTGATAATAATGTCTTTAACTCGAACTTTATCTTTTTCCAACTTAGTTTGATCAGGCACGCGTGATGGTTTAACCGTCGAATCATTTACGTACAATAAATAAGTGAGAGTTAGTTCTGAAGTTAAAAAGTCTAAAAATGTACTAACATTCAAACTTTGTGTTAATTTGTATTCTCTACGGAAAGTACTATCTTTATTCGTTACTTCGATCTGTATTTTATCTTTTATATCGGTACTTTTATTCGAATCAATTTTGTTAACTTCATCCTGAACTAGTTTTGCTAAAAATTCTCTACTCACACGAGGTTTTGTAACTACTTGATTTGTAGCTTTTTGATTCGATGACTGACGGTTATCTTGTGCAGATTTTCCAGCTGATAAAATCTGCTCTGCCTCGTACAGTCGGTCTTGTTCTGCCCATTCCTGTACCTTTTCCGCCATCCAGCTGTACCTCTCTTCCACTGCATATTTGTGCCTGATCAATTCGTCGACTACGTCATCATGTACTCGATTGCACTCATTTTCGATTATCCCTCTCAACTCTTTGTTTTCTTTCTCTAATTCGGCAATCTTAGCCGTTACCTCTGAAATTTCAATTTTTTCTTTAGAATCATTTAAAGAAAACTTTCCAAACTTAGCTGTCCCCACATCCTGACGGAATTTGTTCAGTCCCAAATTTAGTTGTATCGGTATATTTGATTTAACAGCTGGGGTGGATTTACCTTTCAAGATTTTCTCAAACTTAACCTTCCAGCTGTCATTATCCACAAAATCGAACTTTTGCTCTTTTCCTCTATCAAGCTTATAGGCCGGCTCACCGTCAGCAATTTCAGTGTCAACATCCAGCTTTGGGGACGAGGTATTCCCACATTGGCTTGGATCAACCGTCTCAGCTGAAGCCACCTCTTCAGCTCGAAACCTTTTGATCTCCTTCTTCACAGATTCCAGTAAACGTTCCTCGATGAGAGAGTTATTTTAGAACAATTTGTAAATGAGTTGTTTGTTTTGACGAACGACAATAAAAAAAAACACTCTATCACGGGTAGCAATTTATTAAGCATGTGCTTAGTTGACGAACAACAATCAAGAAATCAATGCAAATTACCTGTTTATTTTTTTTTAAAAAGGAATAAAACCGTGATTTTACAGCACACACAGTGTAGCAGCAACAACATACACTACCCTGCATGTACCGGCCAACATTTAAATATTTGGAACTGAACAGCATGCTATTTTAATATGTACATATTTTATAGTGGTAGATCGAATTTTAAATTTTCGAACTTAATATTAATTAATATCCAACTCTGGATAAAAAGAGTCATCGGGATATGTTTCTGAAATCTCCAGCTCCTGGTCCTGGAGCAGCAGAAACAACTGCAGGTTTTTCTCATCTGTTACATTCAAACTAGTCAGTTAACTGTTTCACTATAATTTTTAATCGGACTTAAAATTTTTATTTATAAGAGGTTAGTCGAACTTGTGTCTAATTTTAGTGACATTTAAACACGTTGCCGGCCTCGAGCTGATTCTCGGAATCGCATGCCGCGTTATGGTTTTTGCTTCATGAAATTTTGACTGTGTTCACGCACGTCAAAATTTTTCACTCGCGCACTTCGAGAATAAAAACACTGCGACTTAGCTCGTGTCTTCGGCATCTGCAAAGATACCCTGTTTGCCCGATCAGACATGCTTTCGCTCGAGCTGAGAAGTCGCCCCTCGTAACAAAGCAGAACGGCAGGTCGTCTCCTTGACCTTTTCCTCCGCAGGCGTCAAATGTTGCCGATCGAAACAGGAGCGAAAAACAAAACACTTCTAACTTGACTTCAAGCTTTTGATCGAGCTATATACCTTCAACGGTTTTATCCTGAAAAGGTAAATCCGTAATTTTGACACTTCACTCGCGAGGTATTTTCAAGTGCACGCGCAGGTCTAGAGAATCCCAAGCAGCGCAGTGGAAGCGTGCTGGGCCCATAACCTTTTGAGATTAAACTAGACCCTGCGTGACTTGGGAAAATAAACACTCTTTATTTCCTATAAACACTTTCTTTTATTCAATCTTACCTCGAGCTTACTTAACAAATATTAATTACAAAAGAATCAAGCTGACGAAACAATAGAATTACTAAAGACTCGCGAACGCGTCTGTCTCGTATGGGAGCATACAGAGAAGTGAGCGTCACCGCGGCAGCTGCGACGTCCACGCTGGCCGCAGTTGAACGGGGAGAGGGGGCATAGTCCCATCGTGTTCTCTCCGCAGTCGTTGGAACTCTGTTCGCTTATCCTTAACAAGACCAAATTCCATCCATTTAGCAAAAGGGACATTGACATAAGCCTTTACCATTTGCACGACCAAACTTGCAAAAAACAATTCATTTTGACCTACACCGAGAATTTTATATTAATGAACTACAGCGACTAGTTCGACAGCTCAACCCACTTCGAACCAACAATGGAAGACTTAAAAGATACCCTAATTCAACTTGAAAACGCCGAAGGATACAAAAAACAGGAGGACCCAAAAGAAACACTGAACAGCAAAGTAAACGTCGAAGGATACAAAAAACAGGAGGACCCAAAAGAAACACTGAACAGCAAAGTAAACGTCGAACCAGAAGAAAATGCACCCCAGAACAACGAAAAACGCTTAATATTACAAATGGACCCAACAGATATCTAAAATAAATCAAAACTCAATGGAACTAATAACCGATCCTTCTCTTGACTATAAACCAAACAAAGAATTTCAACACCATTTGGGTAATCAATACATTGCACATAAAATAAAGACGAAACAAACACGAAATGGAAAGAAACGTTCATGATGATATGTATGATTTACAAAGGACTATATAGACTGAAATGTTACGATTAAATCCAGTAACATAGGCTTAATAAACCAAAAATTACATTAAATCTCAATTACATTCAAATCATAAAAAAATAAACAATAAAATAATCTCCACCACAGTTTCGTGCTAATTATCATGATTCAATTCAGGATCACGCACAACAATCCTCACCACGAATTCCTCAGTGAAATATATACACATACATACGAAACCTATTTGGCATTTCTTATTCTCATATAAATTAGCTCTTATTTTATAAAAGCTACCCTCAAAAGCGACCCTTAAAGAATCAACTACGCAGCCCCATTATGTCGTTAAGCCATGAACTGCAGTAGCACTTGGATTATTGTTGTATTTCGTTAACCTATGCACAGCTATAGCTTGTGGGTTAGTGACGTTTTTAAGCCAAACCCATAAACAGAAGAAAATTATTAATTTAACAGCAACACTAAATATTGTTAATTTGCCTGCTGCTCGTTAAATAGAGCCCCTTTAAAACTCCACTTACACAAAACATAAGAGAAATGATGACCAGTACCCTGCAGGACTGACATCTTAGATAAAAACACAATTTTTCTAATACATGAAATTTACACAAAATAATAACCTCCTTACCCGATCCCTGCACCCAATGATATCCAACCAAGATCCCGCCATCTTCATAAATTTATCGAGTCGCTGTCGATTGCTCAGCAGTCCAGCCAAGGATTCAACAGATAATTTGAGTCATCTATTGATCGCTAAACGATCCAGATACCGCGAAATAATTGCGTAGCGACGCTGTTGATCGCCAAGCGATCCAGCAATTACACGAATAGAGTTCTTAAACCGCTGCGTATCGACAACGATCCAGCAACGGTCTTGGGTGATGCGTAGCGCCGCTGTTGATCGCAAGGGATCCAGTTTTCGTGAGAAGAGAACATTAAGTCGCTGTTGATCCAAGGATCCAGCATATCACCGCATGTTAGGTCGAGACGCCGTTTAGCAGCAAGTAATATCAAGAGATTGATCTCGCGTTACATCGTTACGGGTAAACTTGTATACGGACCAAGTGTGTTCCGTACTGGGGGTTGAAGAATAAACGAATATTGTTATCCAGCATAAACAGTGTGAAACAAGCTTTATTTCTAGACCTCTGCCACGCCAGGCGTACCTGTTCCCATACCTACACGTTGTCCCCTTCTGTAGATGTAAGAGTCCGTGGTTCGAAGATCGAGTTAAAGAAGTGTATACTGATTGTTTGAGTCACCGAATAGGTTATAAAAAGCGCAACATCACAACAGATCAAGATAGACACACTAAATAATTCTTAACTTATGAAAGGGCAGCAAATGCAGATAAAGCCATGAAATTTGCATACTGCATGATAAAAAAAAATACAGAGACTACACATGCCAATACCAACAGTTCCAACATCGGCGAGAATTCAAACCCGAACAAGCGATAAACAAATACCAATGCCAGAGTTAATAACAGGACCTCTGGACGACAGTACAGGCCTAAGATTCTGTGCCCAAGTACCAATAGGCATGGAATTTGAAGAATTCATTAGAATATTTGAATGTTTGGATCATTGGACTATATAGATTTCGTGGAGCATAAAAATCATCATGAAGATAAACCACTAAAGAAATTCTTGGCATTCGTACAGTTCTTTATTGCAGATACAAAGAGCACCACGAAACAGCATGCAAAATATAGAATGGGGATTGCGTAACAACGTATAGTTGATCCGGTATTTCGGATTTCTGTACAGTTTGTATATATCTTTTTTCGATGCTCTTTTTGACTGAAGATTTGTCAATATTGGTAAAGAGTTCTATTACATAAAGGCTTATTAAGCGGTGGTTCGGTGGGACTACTATGTTTTTAATTTTTCCTATCAAATCATAGCTGTTTTCTACGTATGAGTCAGGTTTTTTATTGCTATTTTGCAATATTCTAAGGAAGCTTTTCGATAAAAAATACATAGGTGAGCCTATTGTTAAAAGCCATTAGTATTCCAATCGTTTATATATTTTTAGACTTTGTACTGGATATTTGGTAATGGATTTTTCGGTGTATGTATTTTTGTCTGACAATTGTAGTTCTATTTTTCGATGTAATCGGATCTTAGCATCGAAATCGTCACATTGCCTTTATCGGCTAAAGTGATCTTGATGTTTTTAATAAAATGTTTAGTGTCTTGTAATTTTTTCTTAAAAATTGTATCTTTTATTTTTGTGTAAGTTTTGTGTCTGTATTGTGTGATTTTTTTAATCAGTATATTTCGTATGTCATTGGCGGTTTTATCCGGTAAGTTATTGTAAGTAACCAAGTTTTCTATGTTTTTATTCATCCGATTGTTTTTGTGTCATCAAGTTCACGTTTTGGATTAAATTTTTGTCCTAGTGACGTTACAAATTATATAGCGGTTGGTATCTCTGTATCGGAGAGATTTTTGAACCATTTTTCGCAATTCGATTCGTGTTCGTATTTGTTGTTGTATGCTTACAAAATTTTTTGTCATCGATTTGTTAAGTTTGTCGCGGTGATCGGTATTTGTAAGTTTTTGTTACACTGTCAGATCTCCATAATTGTAAGTTTTTGTTGCACTGTACATACATTATTATACATCCGTAAAGACCGTACTAAATAGTAGGACGGGCTGCGCGAGTCTTACAAATAATTATTTATTCGCGAGAACTAGCCTTCGGCTCGAGAGACTGTTCTGTTACTAAAGTTACACGCGGACTGTAGCATTGAGGATGTCCCACGCTGCTTATCTGCGTGGATGCGTATTTTGCGTGCGGACGGTATTCGGTCCTCGACTGCGTTTGGCGGACGTGTAAGTGTCCGCTGTACTTACAGTTGTTGCAGGCAAATCGCTTGTGACACTTTGGTGTCCTGCAGACTCCGCGTTATGTCTGCTTAATTCGCCTCGTGTGTGGATGCTGATGGTTAGTCCACAAGTAAAGTACTCTTACCTGCAAGTCGTGACTGCGAAGCTAATTCGAATTTATTTATTTTGATTGGGGTTTAGTTATTATTTATCAATTCAGTACACAAGAGTTTTATTTATATTGACTGTTATGTTTTTATTGGCCCAAAGCATTTCACAGACGTTCAGTTTACAGAGTTGACGGAGTTTTGCTATATTTAGCTTACGATATTGTCGTTTTTCAGTAGTATTTAGTAAGTTTAGTCTTATTTATTTATTAATTGTAAAGTACCTATTATTTATCTTAACAACTTACTATTATTATAATCCTGCGCACTCTAGATGGTTCTAATAACCCTTCATGGCAGATGCTGACTATATTATCTACACGCGTTCATGTGGTAATTTAAAATAGGGATGGTAATCTGCTCTTGCTAACGCCGGAGATTCCACTCGACGGACCTTAACTTGTACTTCTCTCTGTGGCACTGATCTGTATTCAAAGGGCTCTCCGGTGTATTCTATGCCAACGGACGGATATAGCACGCACCCAAAGTGTTGGGCGGATTTAGCACGCTCCAAACACTAACCTAACAAACACTGCCGCTTCACCTTAGAATCATTTGTAGCCGCCAGTGAGTAGTCACTATGCAAAAAGGCACTACGTGGATCGTCTCACGAAGTTATGAAATTGAGATGAGAAAGGTCGCGGTAGTCCAATCAGCATTCGCCAGAAAGGATCGACGCGTACGCATTGCAGTCGTCTTTCACGCGCACGAGTAGTGCTGACACAGAGGAAAAAGCACTCTCTCCGATTTTCGCACTCTCTACATGCTCACAAGGTTGCCGGCTCGCAGGATGTACAAATATATAATTTAAGAGTATAAACGTGGGACATTACACATCAACACGTTTTTAATAAATACAAAATTGTTCACATTAGTCTCCTGATGAGGGCGGCATTATCCGTCGAAACGTTGAGAAGAAAAGAAGAAATGTTTTTAAGTTTTTTCTATCCTTTCTCACCATACAAGCTGCTTCGGGAAGACCGATGCAGACAGATCAGTATTCTTTATCACCACCGAGGGACAACATCAGATAGAGAAAAACCATTTTCTCAAAAAATATTGTTTATAATTTTATATTATTCCTGGACCTTTTCATTTCGGGAGCCCCTTTTATTAATGCAAGCATATTTTAATACCGAGTGACAATTTGAGAATGAAATTTGAATCAGGAAAAAAAAATCTTTTCGAACAAAGATTTTTATGGTAAACAGGTGGCTCTAAATTCAATGGAGGCATCAATATATGCTTTGGGCCCATAATAAAGAAGGTAGAGAATTTATTTCCTGAAAAAAATGTTTTTCGAACAATAACCTCGATTTTCCGGTAGCCGAGGTCTGATTTACAGTAGAAAACTCATTTGCGGATTGATTCTCAATGATCACTTTGATGATATTCAAATCTTGGGTAACTAGATTTGGTGCTTAGGGTTCTTGATTTTAGTTTTACTTGGTCATATTCTTATTTATCGGTGCAGCTACCGGTTATTCGAACATTTTCGAATTGATGCAGGGTCGCCCTATGGCTAACTTCAGGGAACGCAGCGGATTGCTCTTACCGCGATGCCTTATGAACCTGGCATTTGAGCAACCCTCCGAATAATCGTGGCCCCAGTACTGATACTATAATACGTTTTTGTTTCCGCTTCCATTTGATTTGAAATTTTATTATCTAAAAAATTAGTGTACTCATTGTGGGAGGTGAGTATTACGCTATTTAATGAAAAGTGATTCAGGTTTCCAAAAATTTTTGAACATATATCATTCGTTTTTCATTCTTTGGGAATTTTAAATGTTTTGATTTTCCTTTCTCCAATTTTTAAAAATAATTTTGAAAAATTTTTCATTCATATTTCATCATAATCTCAAAAGACAACCCAAGACCGTGGGTCGGCGCTCTAAAGATTTGTATAGTTGGTATAAATTAGGATAGAAGCTTGTTGTTTTATAATTTAATTTAGAAAATACTTTTTAGTGTGTAAGAAGTTCAAATCAAGTGTTTTTAGAAAATGCCCGTATGGATGTGTGTGTGTATGTACACCGTAATATTTCTGGAACTACTCCGTCAATATCAATAAAATTCAACATGCATATCTATTTCTGTATTCTGAATTCGCGACAAATAGTTATTTTTCAATAACTTAACTATTTATTTTTTTATGGCCATTTTTTGATTTTTGAAAAACACTTTTTTTGGTATTTTTACAATCATCAGAAAGCGATAATAATATGGACATTCAAGGTCCAGGTGTTCGATTTGCCGTCATAGAAGAGCGTAATCACTATGTACGTAGATTTCGTGTAAATGGTGTGCGAATAGTCATGCGTGTGTTAGAGACTATGCCTGAAAATTTTGATCCTATTTTGTGGCTTGAGTTAGTAATGCGCGATATTCACGCGTATTTAGTATCGATAACGGGCAGTAGTGATTTGATAGTCGTTACGATAAATAGTGAAAATTTCGCGCACGGTTCAGATGGTATTTCCCTACGGTCAGTCGCAAATTTTTTCGTGGATGATTTATGGATGCTTGTCAGCGAAGTAACGTAAAGCAATGAAAATTTCGAAATAGACGATAATTTTTCTATTGAAGCTACGTACGTGGAGGTACCGCTTGGGGCTGGACGAAAGAAAAGTTTTGGCATAAATGTGCTGGGTCAACGGTCTTTAATTTCCATCATTCGAAACTCTGATAATTTGTGCTTGCCGCGAGCATTAGTTGTTGGTGAGACTTTTGTTAACTTAAAGGAAGACGCGACTGACACGACGAAAAAAGCATGGACTGTAATACGTTACAGTCGTCGTGTCTTACAAAAGGAGCGTGCGTTAGAGTTAACTGCTGCAGCTGGCGTTACAATACATAATAGTATTGAAATTCAAAAATTTCAATACTATTATGCGCGAAAGAATATAGCGATAGTCGTGTACGATAGTCAAACTTTTGGTTCTGGGGAGGCTCCTTTTTTCAACGGACACGTTATGTTATACAATCTTCTATCACCGAAAATCGTTAATATTTGTTACGATGCAGCCGCATATCATTTTGATATAATTTTGAATTTAACGGGTGCTGCTAAAAGTAAATGTAAAGTAATGTCAAGCATGTCAGAGACGCGTACACGTACATCGTGGAAATCATGAATGTGGTGTTTTATTTTGTAAAATTTGTCGGTCACGGCACTCTGCAAACGCCGCGTGTTACATGCAGATTGTACGCGGTCCAAAACAGCTAAAAGAATCTAAAAAGTACCTTTACGTGTTTTACGATTTTGTAACACAACAAGATAAGATACGCTGTATACGCGAACACATCTTTCGAGAAATCGTCATAAAGCATTTCATTGAATTATACGTTCGTGAAAAATCGGTGTTTGAGCGTATTATATGCATCGCGCACAATGCTAGTGGTTTCGATGCCCAGTTTATTTTGAAGTATTTAGTCTAAGAGTGTGAAAATGCCAATCCTCGTGTCGTGCTCAATGGAAAAATTATCGTTTTGCTACAATGTGGTCGTACCAAATTTATTGACAGTCTAAATTATTTTCACATGCGCTTAAGTTTATTGACCGAAACTTTTGGTCTGCCACCGTGTGCGAATAATGGCTATTTCCCGCATTTGTTTAATATCCCCGAGAACGAAAATTACGTCGGTCCTCTATCCGATGCGACAAGCGTTCTACGCGTGGTATAACAACGAAACTCGGCGTGATTATGTTTTCGATTTTCAAAAAGAAATAGTAGAATACTGCCGTATGGATGTGGAGATTTTGCGACGCGAATATGTTGCTTTTCGAGAGATATTTCTGAATGTGGGTAAAATCTGTCCATTCGTTAAAGCAACTACTATAGCAAGTGCTTGCTCGCTTGTGTACAGAAAACATTTCTTATGCGATAAGACTATAGGTATTATACCTGCTAGCGGTTATCGCTGGGGTGACAAACATTCTCAAAAATCTATACAGTGGTTGGTTCAGTGCGAACGCGAGTGTGGTCGATAAATCATTCATGCGGGTCGTGCTCGAGAGTTTCGATTACCCGAGGATTTTCTAGTGGACGGATTTTTACCACCTTTAAATAGAGAACATAAAGGCACGGTATACGAGTACGAGGGTTGTTACACGCACGGCTGCCCGAAATGTTTTGATAAAGCGCGTGAGAAATCGCTGACTTATGGTCGCACCTTTAACGCCGCATACGAAAACACAATGTCTAAATTGCAAAAAATGCGCGATTGCGGTTACGATGTTCGTAGTATATGGGAATGCGAGTTTGACGATGTGAAATTGAAAAACCAAGAGATCGCCTCCTACGTGAAAAATCATCCTCTAATGAGTCGAATAACTTTGAATCCGCGAGATGCATTTTTTGGAGGGCGAACAGAAAACATCATACCTTTTTACAAAGTCAAGGACGACGAGAAAATCAAATATACAGACATTTGTTCGCTGTACCCGTACATCTGTAAGCGTGGAAAATTCCCAATCGGTCATCCGCGTATTTTCGTAGGTGCAGAGTGTCGCGAATTGATGCAGAATATGGCGATGATTACAACAATCTTGACGGTGTCGAGGGCTTGGTTAAGTGCAGAGTTTTACCGCCGCGAAATTTGTATATGCCGCTGCTGCCTGTTAAAATGCACGGTCGCCTCCTCTTTGCGCTGTGTCGCTCTTGTTGCGTCGAGGCGCTTTAACCGGCAAAGAAAAGAATCGCATCTACAAGTGGCTGAGCAACGAGGACACGTACACACTTCATCATCCGATACGCAAAAAAATTTCAAGACGACGTTTGGGAGGTAGATTTGTGTCAATTAACTGCGCTCAAAGAAGCGAATGACGGATTCTGTTACATACTCGTCGTCATAGATGTTCTCAGTAAATTCGTATGGGCCGAACGAGTTTACAGGTAGCGCTGTTCAAAAAATTCTCAAAAAATACGACATTTCTTTTCGTACCGCCCGAAATCCGGATATCAAAGCGGCTGTAGTTGAACTCGTGAATCGTACTTTACCCACCGCAACACGAAACGTTACATTGACGTGTTACAGAAAATTGTCGACGCATACAACAACACGATTCACACGTCTACAAATATGAAACCTGCTGCGGTTAATCTCTACAATGCGCACAAAGCCAGCAGCAACGTATAGCAAGTAGCAGCGTCACGCTCGAGAAAAGAAGCACCCGATACAGCCTAAATACCGTGTCAACGACTATGTATGCATCAGTCGATCCAAGGGTATCTTTTCGAAAGGGTTCAAACTCGTAACTCAGCGGCAGGGTATCTACACATACGAATTGGAAGATCTCAATGGTGAAATCATTGACGGATTTTTTTACAACGAGGAATTGGTGCGCGTAGGCGCTGCTCGTATGATAACCGATTAAGAATTCAAGATAAAGCGTGTAATTAAAACCAAGGGTCGCGGAAATAAAAAACAATTGTTTGTCAAGTGGCTGGGATATTCCGATAAATTTAACTCTTGTGTAAAAGCGAGCGATATCAAAGGTGTTTAAACTATGGATAACGCGGACGACTTTTATCTCGTGCTACCGAGTAATAGCAGCTTGGACTATTTTCCCGATAACACGACAACTTGTTACAGCACGCATCTGTGCCGCGAAATAAGATTGACAGGAGATTGGCACGTGGGTCTAGCCGAAATCCACGTGCCACGCACCGTTATGCACATTCAAGAACCCGAGGCGTACTATACTTTTAAACTTGGCAGTGAGACCAACAAAGACAGTGATCAGAACTACAATTTTCCTCATGGAATATACGAAACAGTGGACAAGCTGGCCGAAGAATTGAACAAAGTACGAGATATTCGCGAGCATCAAATACTCGCACCGACTAAATTTCAGAAAGGCTACTACGCCTTGAGGGGAAAATAATCACACAATGGTTAACACTTTATTGCACTTGTATTTCACCCAGCCCTTCCCTACAACGCGGTCGCAATGATGCCTCCCGCGCACAATGTAGCCACGCAGGGCTTCTGTTGGCGCGCTCACGCACGAGCCTCTCGTGCTCGTCGGGCCCGCGCTTCTTGCTGGCTCCCGATTGGCTGCCAGTCCGCGCGAATAGCAAGCCGCGCATCGGCGCCCGCTGACTCACTTTCGCGCCGACGATGACGGTTAGCTAGCCCGTTCCCCGAACTTGAGGACAGGCCGGCGCCGACAACAACACGTCGACTCACTTGTTTCTTCCGCGCACTCAGGGCTTGGCCGCATCGAACGAGATTTCTCGTCTCGACGTGGCTACGACGTTTGCAACGTCGCAATCCCCTCCCCTTAACAATGCTTCCTCTCTCGGAGAAGTTGGCCTTAAACCTTTTACTGGGTCCCAGGTCCATACTTTCCTCTCTTCTCTGCACTCTACTCTCTAACATCCTTGCCTCTCTAGCTTCCCCGAACTCTCTCTTCCTCCTCTTCCTTCCTCAGCGATCTGTTTACCTGGCCTTGCCATTTTCATTCGGCAATCTAGGCACAGACTTGAGTGGCTCACCCGTCTGCACAGCTGGCACGATGACTGCGGCAATTGCCTACGCGCAGGACATTCCCTTCGTGAATGTCCTTTTCGCTGGCATACCCAACAGGTCATCTCCGGGCAATTAAATGCCCGGTGCCCCACTTTGCAGCAGGTGAAGCACGCACCACCTCCTCGCCTCTCTCCTCGATAAACGACACTAGCGGTCGGTCGAACCAGGCCGCACCATAAGCTAGCTCTCTTTTCTCTCGACGATGCTCTCTTTCTCCGCGCTGTCCTTTCCTCAACCTCGACAGGGGGAAACTCACCTCCAGGGCCAGCCTGCTTTATCCTCTCGACTGCAGCGGCTCTCTGGGTCCCTCCTTCCTCCTTGTACGCCGCACCAGAGACACGCATCTTCCCCGCTGGTAGCGGAGGCGCGTAACGGCTATTTAACTCTCGTAGTCGTTCCCAGCGTCGGCCGTACCTCTCCAACTCCTCCCAGCTTTTGACGCTTTTATCGCCAATAGCTCTCCGGTATTCCGGAAGGAGGTTCCGATACGCGATGCGAAGCAACTCGCGTTCGGATGGAGGTCTGCGAAAGCGCGAAGCAAGATATTGAAGACTCGCGGTATACGACGCGATCTTCTCTTCTCTATGCTGCGTTCGCTTGCGCAGATCTTCCTCCAAATCCTCCTGACAATATAGAACCATGTATCGGCGACGAAAGGCCCGGCAGAACATCTCCCATGTTCGCAGGCTCTTTCTCTTCGCCCGATACCAGCGGCTTGCCTGTGCCTTGAATATGCACGGCAACACCGCTAGCAGCACATGGTCTGATATCGCTGACCCCTCTCTGCACTCACACAGTCGATCCAAGAACTCCTCCGCCTCCTCGTGATCGCCCTCGCCCGAGAAATGGAGGTCCCAATGCTTCAGGAACTCCAGAGCTCTGAGCGAATCGGCTGACCTTTTTCGGCGTTCGGATGACATCAGGTTCGCTGAGTTAGACTCGCAGCTCGAGTTAACCTCGAGCTCGCTGTCACTGCTCAGCAAACCTCTCTGTCTCCGTATCTTTCTTGGCGCACTTCTCTCTCTCCGTTCACTCTCCTCCACCGACTCCTCTCCCGAGCTCTCACAGCTCCGTTGCACACTCGGCTGACCTCCAGAGTTGCCCCAAGAAACGCGGCGTAGCACCGTTTCGCGCTCTTTCTTTGGTCACTCGTGAGCACAGATGGTCTGCCTCTCAGCTGGTTTAGAGTCGCCGGGCGAACTGAATCAGTCGCTTTGACTGGGGTTCGCAAACATAGCTTTCGCCATATTCGCTCTTCCTCCGATCTGCGCTTCTGTTCCGACGCCTCGACCCGTACCTGCTCTCGCGCCGCCTCTCTCGACTCCTCACGGACTCGCTGCAGCCGTCGCTCATGCTCTAGCGTGGCTAACTCGTCCCGCAGCTTCACTCGAGCTTCTAGGAGGGCTTCCTCGTAAGCTTCACGCCAAGCTACAGAAAGCTCCTCTTCGAAGACTCGAGTTCTCGCCTGCTCTAGAGTGAGTCCGCACTCCTCGAACTCTCTCACATGAGCGTCTCTCTCGCTGCGATCGACACTCACTCGACTCGCATAGCTGCTGTCTACGCTGACGTCTATGCAGCCCAAACCTCCTCGCGACACATCTCCCTCAACCACATCACTGACTGTGATGGAGGTTGCGCTGGCCGCGGTCCTTGCCATCGTTCTTTCGGACAACAGCGAGTAACCTGGCCTTTTGCAACTCGCAATCACTTCACTCAAACTGTGTCCCTTACTCGAGCTCAACCTCGGAGATCTCTCTCATCTTTCGTTGTCAGGCGATAACGAGACCAAAGAGTCTCCTCGCTTCCAACTTTCGTCGAAAAGCTTAATCCGCGAGCCCCGCCGACGACGCTTACGACGTACTGTGTGCCAGTTGTCGCCGTCGGCTGACTCGCTGTCGCTAGAGCGCACGCGCAGCAGCACATCTCGCTGGGACTTGATAGAGCTCCCCACGCTACCATGTTTAGCGTTGGACTCTACTACAAGTCCCACCACGAGTTGCCGTTTCGTAAGCTGATTCATCGCACGAGCATCGTGCGACTTCAACAGCTGACGACGGTCCGCGGAACACTCCTCGCCGTCTCTCTCTGCACGGAAAGACGTCGGCAGCTTGCCTCGTGGCCCGCTGCGCATCTTTCCGTCACTCACACTTCGCGCACTTTTCACTGTCACTCGCGAAAACACTTCTCTCCCTTTAGATAATCGCGAGTCCCCACAAGGAATGCCAATTGCGACGCTGTGCCTCCCAACACAGGTGCGCAACACCTAGAGCCTCGCATGCGTTATTAGGAACTGCATACATGAAATTATCCATACTAGGAATTATCCATATTGGGCACATATCACTTATACTGCAGCACAAAAAGTACAATATACTATTTTAAGGCCATTTTGCAAGTAAACCGTAGCTTTTACAAGAATGGATCACTACGTTTGGAACACAGATGTGGCTCGAACTAAGAAAAAATATACTTTGACCTGGGGGTGCTAAATACTATATTGGTTATCAAAAATAAAATTATAAAATATTTGCTTATTAATAAGTAGTATTATCGAGACTAGTATCTTCGCATTAATCTTTAATTTATTTTATATGTACAGTATTTATATTATTTTACTTATTGATTCGCAGATTTCCATTGTGTCTGTAAACGACCTTGGGAATGTCTTTAAAACGGTAAGTACATATTTTCATGTTCTTTTATTTTTATTTGTTTTTGTATTCTAAGATCGTGTTTTAAATGGTTGCTGCAAACATCAAAGTTTATAAAATACAGCGCCAAAATAGGAAGCTTTTTTGCATGGGAAGCGCCACGGCTACTGATACACGGTGCCTAAAAAGGCTGCTATATGGTTTCTGAAAGCGCCGAAAATATTTATATACAGCGCCTGCAAAGGCTGCTCATTATTGTACTGCTCGAAGCGCCAATGTCTGTGATAAGCAGCTCTTGAAAAGTTGTTCTTTTTTAATTGAAGTATTTTATTTTTGTTAAGATTACATTTTGAGCAGCTCAATGGCTCGTAATTATAGACATAAGTGGGAAAAAGAAGCGATATTTTCAATATGGATGTGTGAAGTTCAGGGAGAAAATAATAAAGCTTAATGCAAAGCTTGCGATAAAAAATTAAATACTATAAAGGAAAATTTAAAATGCCATGCTTTTTCCGCTCCTCACGTTAAAAACTTTGAAGTGTATGTTGCGAAGAATTAGATAATAACACGCAAAATAATGATATTAATACTAATATTGAGCTCGCGCAACAAATAACTCGGAATGCAAATAATCGAGCTCAAATCATTAGTAATATTACTTCTGATATCGTAAATCAGACAGAACACAGTATTAACAAATTACAGGACGATGTCAACAAATCACATAGCAATGTAGGAGATTTAGAGCATTCTGATAAGAATATCGAAAAATGTACCGAGATATTACAAAATGTAGATACTAATTATGATGGATTACATGGCTCGCAAGAAACTATTTTATTTATACAGATATTTTAGTCGCAGAACATGATAAAAATGGTTATTTAAATGCTCATTCGCAAGGTTGTGGCACTGAAGAAATACAGAAACATTCTAAATACCGACATAAATTTAATCCGAAATGGCAAGAAATTTATGATGGGTTAAAGCCCGTTAATGATGATTCTTTTAAAGTTAAATGCAGTGTTTGTAATGTCTTACGGCTAATACAACAGTTTTAAAGAAGCACGCTTCTACTGAAAAACACAAAATTAGTGCTGGTATCCTTGACGTATTAGATACAATAGATTTTCAACAAGCGATAACATAAATCAAAATTAGTGCTCTTCTAATATATCAAATGTTACCATTTCTTCTCGTTGATACGCTATTGCCATTTTTTAAACTTTTAGCTTTTGATTCAGTAATTTTACAAAATACTGAATTAGATAGAAAAAAAACTACTCATATTATATGTAACGTTATTGCACCAATTCTTAAAATGAAATTGATAGAAACGTGAAAAAAGACAAAATTCCGTGTTTTGACTGATGAAAGTACAAATATAACTGTTAAACAATCAATATGTATCGCTGTCCGATATTTCGATGAAAACCTCGGTTATATCCACGATAGTTTGTGGGAACTAGTTTGATACAGATGAACATCGTAAGACTGATGCTGAGACCATATGTGACAAAAGTACTTACTACATTCGAAACATCCGAAATTCCATTAAAAAATATCATTTCTTTTTGTTCCGATACCTGCAATTTAATGATGGGAATTCACAATTCAGTAGCTGAAAGATTAAAAAAGAAAATTCCTGGCCTTAAAGTTTTTAAATGTGGATGTCACATTCAACATTTATGCGCAAAGGATGCAATTAACAAACTGTCTCCAATTTACGAACAGATACCTCATTTGTTATATAATTATATTTCTGTTAGTCCAAATCAATGTAATCGATGGGAAGTTTTGCAAATAAAATCAAATTTAAATCCTTTACAGCCTATAAAACCAAATAATACTAGATGGTTGAATTACTCCCTAAGTATTAATAGAGTCGAGCGTAGATGGAATTGTTTTGAATTATTTTTTTAAGGAGAGCTAACTCTGAAAGTAATGCTACAAATGATAAAAATCAAAAAGTTGCAGCAAAAGCTTTACTTTCCTACTTTCAAAATCCTATTAATGAATTATATCATAATATGATTGTAGAATTATTTTTCAAATTAAATCTCGTTAACAAAACGCTACAGTACGAAAAGCCTCTAATTTTCGAAAATAAAGAAATTGTTAGAAAATTATATATTGATTTACTAAAACTCTATATGAATGACGATTATATTGATAATACAGATATCCGCACAATAGATCCGAAAGAAAAACAGCATTTTAAACCATTAAATGAAATAATTATATGTCAATCAGTTGAACAGTTTCTTGAAAAAGTAACTAAAATTAAACTAAAATTTCACCAAGTTTGCCAAGCTTTCTTTATAGAGTTATGTTGGGCCTGAAAAAAAGATGTAATTTTTCAGATAATATTAGCGAGTATTTGAGATGTTTTCATTCTAAAAATGTAATCAATTTAGATTTTCATAAAAATAAATATAATGACTTAAAGGAACTTCTCTTTGAACGTCCTAAACTTGTAAATGATCATGATCCTGTTCTTATGATTCAAATAAACGAAGAATGGTCAAACTTATTATTGCACCCTTCTCTCAATTATTTTATTCAAAAAGAAATCGATATTTTTTGGCTCCACGTAAGAGAATACAAGAACGACCAAGGAAAGTACTTATTTAGAAATATTGCAAAATTCGCGTTAGAATTTTTGTCCTTTCTGAATGCTACTTCAGAACGTATATGGAGTGTGTATAACATGGAAAAAAGTAAGACGAGAGGCTCTCTAAAATTTGGATCAATACGTGGAATACTTTTATCATTACAATATTTCAGAGACTGTTGAGGAATATTATTTTTTGAGCCAACAATCGAAATGCTAAAGGGATATGATAACGTTGGATTATATAATAAATTCGAGAAATAAAGGAGACATCAAAGTTTTGACTCAATATAAAGGCATTAAAATTTCAAAATACTATTTAAAAAAATGTCAGGAAGAAGAGACATATTTTTCGAAAATTCACAAGAGAAAAAATTAAATGACGAAAAAAATTATAATACATTAGCCACAGGCGAGTTTCATATAGAAAATGATAATGTATGCGATTTAAATGACGTTAATGTTTTAGAAGATTTGAAAACAGCATGTCAACAAATTACAACTTCATTATATAGAGAAATGTCGATGTCTCAGCAAAATACTCTGCAAAATTACGAAGAAAATGTAATAATGACAAATTGTTTAATTTCTAATCATCGTTATTATTATACAAAGTTATACTACTTTGCAAATATTAAAAGATATGACAAAATATATACCATTGGCAAGTATTGTCGTGGAAATTATAGTACCTTACAATTGTTTTCTGAATCATATCACTCTCTTCAAGGAAAAGAGTATGTAGAAGGACAAGTGATTGATGCATATGCGGTAACACATGAGGAAATTGGCCAAACGCAATATTTATTAACACTAGTGATACGAATATTTTATTTAACGATGTATGGTATGACTTACCTAATGAAGCATGGAGCATATTTACCTTTAATTTCCCAACAAAAGGAAGAATACTTATGCCATACGTATGTAACAATCATTGGCGTTTATTCATGGTTGATATAGATGACAAAAATTATGACATTAATAGATCCATATGATACAACCCCACACTTTTTGCAAAATGAAGTAATTAGAGTTGTAAAACATTTTAATTGGTATATAGAAATTTGTGAAAGTAAAGAAATAAATAATATCTTTACAAACTTAAAAAATGTATTGCAACTACAGTGGTTCGTAAGTGATCGCCCGCACCAAAGCCCATCTGATGGGTATAATTGTGGCGTTTACGTAATATATTATATGGACGGTATTGGTAACCTAAGAACAGGGTACTACCATCCTGCACCGATGACGCAACTGAAGGGGGGAAGGAAGAGGGTGTACTAATAAAAGGTTCAAATCTTTTATAATTCATAAAACGTATTAATTTATTCTCTCGGTAATTAATTAAGGGCGATACTGGATATCAGCCTAAGGTCGATGGAGTGGACTGCATGCATACTCTTCGAGAGCCTTGGGCTCATGGACTACTAAGTATGATGGAGTCCGGAGCAAGCAGCGAGTACTACCATTCGCTTGTTACTCAATTGAGAGCCAGATTATTAATGCTCGCTGCTGGCTCCGGGGCTCCTCATACCCGGGATGCTCCCTCTCTCCTGTATTATCTGCGCGCACGCCATCTACCAGAGCTTAGGTAGACTATTTACATGTAGCTACTAGCGCCACTCGGTCGGTAACTTGCCTGCGCCAGGCAAACTATCTGTTGCTGCTCTCTTATCCCCCGGGCTTGGCCTGCCGTCTCAATGTGAATTATGCTCTGCATTTATAAACGCGTAAAATAGTGGTCATAAATTCTAGTCAACTATATTATTGTTAAACTTCGTAAATTTTATGCACATAAAAAGTATTATTATTAATATTTTGTTTTATTTATGGTTACAATAACCTTCGCTCATAATTAATTAGTACCACTCTGATCTCAAAATCATAGCATTAATATGACTCGCTTCGCTTGTGCAAAAAATGCCACAAAAAGTAAGTAATCATCCTCTTCACCCGTATTAAAATGCATTATTATATCGTGTAATATTAATAAAATTAAGATAAAATTGAAATAAATTAAGGGTTTGATTAAGTTCACATTGGACGAAAAAATTAGTAAATATATTTCGTTACATTTTAAAATGTTTAATTGCATTATCAATAAAAATACCACACTTGTAATGCAGCCTATAAGACGGTCTTAAGCCCAAATAAAACGCAGGGAGAAAGTGTTATAAATTCATGCATGATTTATATTTTAATATTATTTATTATATTTTTTCAATAGTATATTATGCATCGAGTGCAATAGAAAGTAAGCAAGCTAAACCGATAAATGCAGCGCCAAAAACCAGTCACCCTAGGCGAAGAAATTTTTTATACAAGAATATCTTTTGAAAAGGTAATACGATGACACATCGGAGAAAGGCAAGCGAAACTGATAATTGCAGCTCCAAAACGAAAATTCTCAAAGCTAGGTACCCCAGGCAAAGAGAGCTTTTAACACCGTACAAACTCTACACAAAAATAACTCTACACCATACTCAAAATAACTCTTCACGTATATTTGCTACACGAAAAAACTCTACACAGATATGAAAGGAAAGCGGGCAAAACCGAGAAATGCAGCGCTAAAATAAAAATGTATAAATCTAGCTACCTAAGAGAAGAGAGATTTCATAAAACATTTTGCGTGAATTGAAAAAAAAAATTATGTCGGCACATCGGAGCAAGGCCAGCAAAACCGAAATATGCAACTCCGAAAACCAAAATTTTTAAAACCAGCCACCCCAGGCGAAGCGAGCTTTGACATAGGAGTATTTTGTAAAAAAGTAAAAGTAGTATATGGGCCACTATGGAGAGACAGGGGCGTGGCATAACTGACGTCACCGCTCCCGTGGCTGGCGCCAGTTGTTTATGTAAACAAACACCATGTTTATATAAACAGTAGCTGATAAGGTCAATAAACATGATTTACGACCGCTACTGTATGAGTGCGTCATCGATGGGTGCAATACTTTGTTTATTTATAAATAATTATAAATAATTAGTTAACAAAAGCTATATCACGCATACGATGACATAAGGTTAACATGATTTACGACCGCTACTCTGTCATAAACAGTCTGTCATCGATGGGTAACTTTTGTTTATTTATAAATAATTATAAATAATTTTTAAACAAAAGCTATATCACGAATACGATACCAACCTTTTACCCAAGCAGACCCGAGCGCGTCTCTCTCCCTCTTTCGTTATCTACTCCATACCGGCCCCGAGCTCGAGAACGCACGTGCGCGACTCTCGCTATGCCAGCCCGTCCCCTCTCCTTTTACACTATAGTAGCCCCTGAGCTCTGACGCGACGTCTCTCTCTCTCTCTCTCTCTCTCTCTTTCGCTGTCTACACCATACCGGCCCTGAGCTCGAGAGAACGCGCGTGTTCGACTCTAGCTATACAAGCCCGTCCCCTCTCCTTTTACACTATAGTAGCCTCTGCTGTACCGGACCCGCTTCTCTCTCCTCCCCTCCATACTCGCGCGCGCATCCGCCGCCGTCTACCTGTCGTATACCTGCTGTTTGGCTTTTATTGCCCTTGCGTCAACTCTGATCCTTTCTGCGCTGTAATAATATGTAACCTGTATGATTTCCTACTACACGGTGCCGCAAAGCCTACTCTAAATTTCAGCTTTGGGGTTTATTGATAGGGTTTGTACACATTAAAATAGAGAAAATTTGTTTGATATAAGCTTATATTTATTTAATAAAACAGCAAAAATTGAATACATGATATATTTATGCGCTCGTGTGTGTGTGTGTGTGTGTGTGTGTGTGTATGCGCGCGTAGAACAATAAAGAATATTTACAGCTTAGAAACTAACGATAGGAGATGAATAAAAAAAACGTTATATCGGGCACATAACGTCGTACACATCTTTTGCGATTCTGGCTAAGCCAAACGCATAGATTTCCGTTAAAACTACATCTAAAACGTCGACGCTTACAGTGTCGAAATTCAAGTTTGTCTTAACAATTTCGTCGATTTTATATTTATGAAGGACGTAATATTGTTTGAACGACTTTACATTTTTCAGAATTTCACGACATAGTTCAGCCTCTTCTCTTTTCAAAGCGTCTTTTATATAATCTAAAATTGAGTCCACGCCGCGATTAACTAATCCCGAAAGCTCCTCGAGCTGTTTAAAACGCAAATCGATGCACTCTTTTACCTGTCTTAAGCCAGCGAAAGTTTGTTGATGCATAATTACACTAGGCGGACTCTCGTACTTTTTCTGCTTCTTGCACGCAGGCTGTGCAGGTGGATGCTGTTGTGTTTCCTCGTCATGGCCGCAGACACTGTTGATGAACTGCTGAGCGTTGTGGGTTGTCATTTCTGCTGTAGGTGCTGATGTTGGTGTTGGCCTCTCGTCGATTCCGATCGCTCTTGCTCCGAAGCTATTTGTGAATGTGACATCGTGATTTTGAAGGAGGATCTTGCTAGGATTTCCAAAATCCTGGTAGAACGTGAAGGAGTGATTCAGATAGGCATCCATAGCCTCCATCTGATCTTTGATCACTTCCCAGCTGTGTGAGTCGAGTGTCACATACTTGGCTGGCGATCCATTGGCACAAATTTTAAACACTGCTCTGTAGTAACCGCTGTAATACTCGAGGCCTATGGTTGCACGCTTGCAGGTTGATTTGTTGAGCGCGTACGTCGTCGAGTACAGCAAGTTGCAGGTGATCGGCTTATTTTTCCAAGACTCGGCACTTGTTGCTGCTGAGGTTGCTGCTGCTGAATCCATTGCAAAGATTTTTTTTTACACACGAGGTCTACTTGACGAGAGTGTTCTTACGACTGGTGGCTGGCGACTGAGCCACGACACCTTTATAAAGAATGGTATGACAAAGAGCGAGCGTCAACGAGTCGCAGATCTTTCTAGAAACGACCGTTACAGTATTTACATTCCATAGTGAAACACGAGACAAGTTTGATATCGTTAAAAGTTGTTTTGTTTAACGCAAACGTCACAGCTAGTACGATTGTATAAACTACTCAGATAACAAGCATCCGGTCTTGGCTGTGCAGATCTGATTACAGTAACCCCGTCCTGTAGAACTCGTACGTGGGAATGCGTTGACTCGATGACGCATTGTTTTATTTTGCATTCTTCTCATGAGCCTTCGATAAAACTTAACGGCTAATGCGTTATTCTTGACAAAATCTGATGAAAAAAAACGTAGATATTTTCGCAGAGAAATGCCGCTACACATATGATACAGAAACATAATGCAGTGTTCGCCACATACTTTAGAGTCGACGCTCTGCACTTGTTTTTTATTCCAGTCGACCGCGTGCAGTTTTTTCCGAGTCGATCAAGATGATGCTTTGATACGGGTGCAACTCCGTAGCTGTCAAAGTAAATTCCGTATCCATTTTTATCTATAAAGATGGCAACCCAGTGTGATCCTGGCTGATCGGACGTGTCTAGATTCGTTACAATAGCTGTCGGTGTGGATAGCAATTTCGGAACGTGATTAGCAGCGTAAACTCCTATTGAATCGGCTTTTAATCCTCTAATAGCTGTGATTATTTGACGCGTATTCATGTTGATGGTGCATCTCTTCTTCTTCCGCACCGTCTTTTTTTTCCTCAGCTTCTTTTTTAATTCCGTCCACAACGTCGCTAGCACGAAATCTTTCGGGATAGTGATATCTCTCCATCTGCAGCCGATCGTAATCTAATATAGCTTGGTACATTACTTGGCTATTTATGTCGTACGGGTCGCTTCGATGAGGACTGGCAACGATTGAGTGTATCCACCTTCTGATTTGATAGGCTCGACGCAGCGCGCAAAAATTTTTCTTCTTCTCGAATTTCTTGATACCGTGGCTGGTGCACAGCAAGACGTTAGGGAATTGCACAGAGAGTTCGTCAAACGAAGGCGCACTAATATCTTCTAAATTTATGATTCTTCGAGCCACTACTTTTTCCAAAAACTTGGCTTTTGCCTGGCCACGCACGTATATACGGCGCGCGTCTTTCACCAAGTTGCACAGATTACGACGCAAACTCTTGAAGGAGATATCTCCGTCGTGCCACTCTAAACCGTGTACATCGAGAGTGCAGTAATTATTCGTCTGCTGCATGTCCACGGGTAATTCGGTAAATCTGCACGGCGCGCGAATGATCCAATGACCAACTATGCGGCTCTGAAGCGATAAAACTCCGACTTCTTTGGGAATAAATTTTTTATTTATGCCCCGAAGGCCTTGAATATCGATCACGTAGTCCGTCATGATGCTGTTGCTGCTCGAGTACGTTAGGTGCTGGCTGTTTCGAGAGGGATACTAACTGCATACCGTCAGCGCGCTCGCCTTATGAAGCGCGAATCGAAAAAAAAAAATTTTTTGTTTGAGGCGCTGCGATCGAGTGTGCGTGCGCATCAAGCGCTAAAATCCGTTATGATTTGGCGGTTAGAGTCGATTTCCAGAACGTTGTCGTACTCTGCGTAAACGATACAGTTGATAGCAGTGAGAAGAGCCGTCCGAGATTCCAATGTGTGGTACAGTGTGCCGATAAATCAGGAGTGAGATCGAAGGCCGTCAAAAAATTGCCTTTGTAATAGTTGTAGCGATTGATGCCAAAACCTTCGTTGAGAAAATGCACGCCTGTGCCCGTGTAAAGAGTTTGAAAAGCGTCAATGTAGAGTTTGTCGAGACCCGTGAAACGTGGCTGCAAAGGTTTGCTTGGAATTTGTACACCGTCGACGTAGAGAGAAATATAATTTATAGAGAAGTGTTGAAAATTAAAAGGGTTTAACGCGCGGTTTTCGTTGAATGCTTTGTTCTCCACAAAGCCCAAGATTATTCTCTTCGGCAGCTGACCGTGTATAACGTTGTCGATCGAATCGCCCAATATTCCCGAGTGAAGAGTAAACGACTTAACTTCGACTCTCGTTATGGGATATTTAGCCGTGGTTTTCGATAACGCGTGCGCATGAGCCAGTAAAACTCCAGGACTGATTTTTACTCTGCGAACTATGAGTGTAGATTCTTTGATGCTGAGTTTGAATTTTCCATCGGCTGTCGCGTCCATCAGACAAAAAGCATCCTTACTCCTCACTAGACGTACGCGCATTTCTACGCCATTAATCAGCATTTTATCCTGATTAAAGAGGTCGTGATGCAAATGTCCAATCATGTCAAAGTATCGTCGATTCTGTGTAAAATATTTGCGATTTTCCAGCCCTTTGTTCACGATAATAGGTGCTGTGGCAGTGCTCACCGCATTAGCTGGTGAATCGAAACCACCGTTCGTGTCGTCGTACCACAGACTCGCTGTAAGATGTGACTCTTTAGCAGCCGGAGCGTAGTTGAGAAGCGTCTCGATGTACGCTCTGTAAGGATAGGCGTTATTAGGCGGCGAAACAATTTTCTGATTGAAAAAAACGTCAATCTGATTGAACATTGAATGCATGAAATTGTTGATCGGTCCGACTTTAAGGTCTTCGGTCGTTGCGGTAGCCTCGTCAGCGGGTACGATTTTAGCTTGAACATGAAGCATAGTGTGAGCCAGATCAAAGTAATGCTCGCTACCTGCCGGCACGACGAATTCCAATGGCGCGTCGACATCGTCGCTAAGAGACGACACAGGCTTATAATGCAGAAAGCTGCTGCTTTCAATTGACGTTTGAGTGGCTGGTAGCATGAAAAGATCCAGCTCGCTGGACATGCATTCCGTCGAGTGAGAATGTAAAAATGCCATTTTTACCCCAAACTAAATACGCCTAGGACCAAAAATATCCGTAACACTTCTCAAACTCTGCTGCTGAGTATTTCTCTTTTTAGGCCTCTTCTTCGTTTTTCGCGTGACTCTCTTCTTCCGTCCTGACGTATGTTGTTTGCGTTTTTTGCTAGAGCCGATTGTACTCGATGTACGCGTCTTTCTCAACTGACGAGTTCGATGCATTGCGCGTGATTTATAACCAGAACCTTTCATCATTTCTGCTATCTTTTCACCGGCTTTTCTCTTCAATTTTTGTCCAGACTCTTTAGTACGATATTTGAACGCCTCCTTGAAATTCGAGCCGTTGTTTTCAACGTCGTCCAACACGTTGATGCATGTGCGCACAGCCTCTTTGCCCACAGCTCTGGCACCGGAAGCGATGTACGGAAGAATTTTGCGAAATAAACCTCCGAGCCATGCACCTTTAAAGTGAAGCGTAACCGTCAGCGTTCCATATTCGAATGGTATTCGCACTCCGTGCTGATCCCTTATATCTATGACGATCGAGCGAAAACTGTGATGTAAAAGCGGAATATAATGAGCAGGTGCAAAATGTCTCACGATATTACTGCCAAATTTATACTTTGCACTGTCCACGGAAACTATACGCAGTAGAGCAGCTTTAGTGTCGCCGACAGTGTGTGGCTCGCATACATCCGTGTACACGTAGAGCTGATCGGGTATAGCTCGGGAAAGCGATGCTGGTCTGTTTCCTAGCGCGACTACACTGCCCATTGACGATGTGACAAAGGTGCCGTTTTTTCGCCGAGTCTCGGAATCTTCGAAACCGAAAATACGGCAAATTTGTTCGTTAAACGTTATCCGATGCTGATCATCGCAGGCACACTTGCGCTGTAGCATGTAGTAGCCCTTTTGAAAGGGTGCAACTTCGAGACGCAGATGATCGTGAAAGGCGGCTGATTTATTTATTTCGTTGGTTAGTTGCTCGATCTTGTCGTAAATACCGTGCGGAAAAAAATGCGTTTCCTGCTTTGCCTTTTCCGACTGTTTAAACGTGTAAAAGGCGTCCGATTCTTGAATGTGCACGACAGTGCTCGGCACGTGAATTTCGACGAGCGTGCATTCCCGCTGAGTCTGAGCTCGCGCGAGAGCTGCGTTGTAAAGCAGCTGGTGGCGTTTTCGTTGTACTACGTCATACTGCTGATGCTAGGGAGAACTAGGTAAAAATCGTTCTGGTCCATTTTTAAATTTTTTGTACTTCAGAGGCTTTGATCCACGAGTTGAATTTGTCCGGATAGCCAGCCCACTTGACGAGTAGCTGCTTCTTCGAGCC
>QLSS01000319.1:113151-142341 GCA_024372645.1 Trichomalopsis sarcophagae | reverse complement strand
TATCGTTCTAATAGAGTTCAGCATAATTTACAGAATATGTTTACTGCTATGTTAAAAGCAGCTAAATCATCTTAAAAAGATTATGTAAAAAATAATAATAAAAGTAAATTATAAACGGTCTGTTGTTTATTCTGGGTCTACCATCTCTATTTTATTATTAATTGCAAGAAAAAGCTTTATGTTAATAAATTAGCTTTCCGTTATAATATAAGGTACTTTCTCCGAAAAAGGACCTCCTAAATTACGCGTCAATGTCAATGCCATGTCTGAAGATATCCACGTGCTAAATTGCATTAACATTTAGATGTTTAAAAAAAACTAAAAGTTTTACTAATATAAAACTTTCACTTAAAGAAAGCGATTCATAAATGCTGTAGTAGCAATACAAGTAACTTTATAAAATAAACCTTTTTGAAAGAACTTCTATATAAAAGTATATATATTTACAAATATTTTTATTGAAAAACTCATAAAATTTTACAGATTTAAAATGACGTTGCAATGCACCTTCAAAAATTAATTTTAACTGAGCGAGCGTTAGCGAGCGTGGTAAACATTGCTAGTTCTACTATTAATGAATTAAACGAAAAAATTTTTAAATCTAATCTCATGAGAGGAGAAAAACAGAAATGTCAA
The DNA here is from genome assembly GCA_024372645.1 of Trichomalopsis sarcophagae. NCBI lineage: Eukaryota > Metazoa > Arthropoda > Insecta > Hymenoptera > Pteromalidae > Trichomalopsis > Trichomalopsis sarcophagae. Next base: position 141,705 of record QLSS01000319.1, on the reverse strand, counting down.
ACTTGTTTGACGCATCTTTCGTGTGTGCAATTAGAATTTGAACATCATCTTCATCGAGGAGGTAGTCTGCATGCTGAAGAAGCAGAAGCTAGAGTTGAGTGGGGTGATGTGCAATCAGCCTTCCAAAATCGAATCAGGACAGGTATGGTTGTTAACATAAAGCATGTAGACATATTAAGTTTTTTTAATGATGCACTGAAGCTCTTCAAATATGACACAAGCATGTTTAGAAGAATATAATGCGGTGAAAATCAATTCGGATTTTATTTCAGAATTTACAAAGCAAAAAAATGGTGAAGAAACGACAGATATTAAATATTTTACGAGTGAGAGTGCTACAGTATACATGTCAACAGATTTAGAGAAATGGTTTACAGACAATATTAAAGAGCCCATTCTTTCGCAATTAGAAGAATTTCAAGAAAAGGATTCAGGCTGGACACTGAAGAGTATTATAAGTTTATGTATAAATATGAAATATATTCTCCAATTAAGAGAAGTTCTTATATTCCTTTCATCATTATATCCAAGTAACAAAAATGCTAGTAAAGTTAATCAGTATCGATTGCATGAAAATGAATTAAATTTTGCTGGTATAGAATTCCCAGTAAAACTTAAAAGTATTCCGAAATTTGAAAAACTGAATAATATTTCAGTAAATGTATACATGCTTAGAAAGTATGGCCACAAATTCGAAGCAACACCTTGTCATATTACGACAGAGAAGAAGGAAAAACATGCAAACCTTCTCATCATTCAAGATTTTTATATAGATGAGCATGAAGAAAATAATCTTGCTGATGAAGGTGACATGCCTAAATATCATTACGTTTGGATACAAGGTATGTCTTGACTTTTGAGTTCTCAAGTGTCTAAAACTCATTTAAAATCTTACCATTGTGAAAGGTGTTTACAAATATTTTATACCGAGGAAAGATTGAAAATTCATGAAAGCGATTGTAAAAATTTAAATAATTGTTGAATAAATGTGCCTGATTGTAAGAATAATATTCTAAAATTCGAAGATTACAGTAAGAGTGAAAAGGTTCCTTTTGTTATTTACGCGGATTTTGAATGTTTATTGAAACCTACCGAGAATGAGAATGCTTTCCAACTGCACGAAGCATACAGCATAGGATACTTCATAAAATGCAGTTTTGATGATAGCTTATCTGGCTATAGATCATACAGAAGAAAAAATGCAGAAGAAGAGGCAGCTGCAGCATGGTTTGTTCAAGAATTAAAGTTAATTGGTGAAAAAATTGACTTACTCTACAAGAATTCGGAGATCATCAACTTGTCATATATGTCGGAAACCATTCACTAGTGAAGAACTTGCTGTACGAGACCATTGTCATCTCACAGGGCGGTAAGATTTCCTTCTCGATTATATTCGAAATAAAGTAAACGAAATTTTGTAATTCTAAGATAGATTTTCTTCTTCTTCAGTTTCAGAGGTGCAGCTCTGTAACTTGAATTATAAGGCTTCAAGATTCATTCCTGTGGTTTTTCATAACCTCAATTACAACACTCATTTTATTTTAAAAGAAATTGCTACTTCTACTTTGATGAAAGGACGAGTAAATTTAATACCTCACAATAAGGAGAAATATATTTATTTTACAAAATACATGGATGGCTGCAACATTAGTTTTAGATTCATAGATTCTTGGCGTTTTCTACCTTCATCATTGGAAAAGCTTGCATCATATCTGAAAAATGTGCCAATAGCAGTAAAGGAATTTCGATCAGATGGACTTACAGGTGAAAAGATAGATCTCCTTCGACGAAAAGGTGTATTTCCGTATGATTTTGTAAATGGGTTGGATAAGTTGACGACTACAAAATTGCCAGAAAAGAATGATTTTTATAATAAGCTAACAGATTCTCATATTGCTGAAGAAGACTATAAGCATGCTGTCCAAGTTTGGAATAAGTTCAATATTATTACGTTGGGAGAATATTCAGATCTTTATCTGAAAACCGATGTTTTACTATTGGCCGATGTTTTCGAAAGTTTTCGAGAAACATCTCTTAAAGCCTATGATTTATGTCCCGCTCACTTTTATACGACTCCTGGACTAACTTTTTCAGCAGCTTTAAAAATGACAAAGGTAGAATTGGAGCTTCTTACAGATATTGACATGCTAATGTTTATCGAATCGGGCATTCGAGGTGGAATAAGTCAGTGTTGTAATCGATATGCCAAGGGAAATAACCCATATATGGGTTCTTCATACGATAAGGATCAGAAAAGAAAGACTCTTTTATATTTTGACATCAACAATCTTTATGGATGGGCAATGGTACAGCCTTTACCAGTTGGAAAATTTGAATGGATCGTTTATGAGACAAATCCAAGTTTTTTCAATACACCGCCAGATTCTGATATAGGCTATTTTGCTGAAGTTGACTTGGAGTATCCTGAAGAAATACATGATGATCATAGGGATTTACCTTTTTGCGCAGAACATCTTGCACCACCTGGTTCAAAGCAGGAGAAACTTCTCACGACTTTGAATGACAAGAAAAGGTATGTCATTCATTATCGAGCACTTAAGCAGGTCTTAGATAATGGACTTCGATTAAAAAAGGTGCATAGGATTTTGAGTTTTGAGCAGAGGGAGTGGCTCAAACCATATGTTGAATTTAACACAGAAAAGCGAAAGCAAGCAAAGAATGAGTTTGAAAAACTCTTCTACAAATTGTTAATTATTGCAGTCTATGGAAAGTGTATTGAACGAGAGCTGAAACGTGTAGATGTGCGATTAGTAAATAAATTTACAGGCAGATACGGAGCAGAAGCACGCATAGCTCTGCCAAATTTTCACAGTTGCGCAATCTTCGATGAAAATTTGGTTGCCATACAACCGAAGAGGACAAGTATGATTATTACAATCAAAAAACTAATATACGTTGGTCTCTCAATTCGAGATTTGTCAAAAACATTAGTATATGATTTTCATTATTCATATATGAAAAAGCGAGTTGGAGAAAAATGCAAACTCCTTCATACGGACACTGATAGTTTAATATATGAAGTTGAGGATGTAGATATGTATCAAGTAATGAAAGAAGATGTACATAAATTTGATACTTCTGATTATGATGAAAATAATCAGTTTGGAATTCCACGTGTTAATAAAACAGTTCCTGGATTGATGAAAGACGAATGCTGTGGCAAGATTATGACAGAATTCATTGGTTTAAGAAGCAAAATGTACAGTATTTTGATTAATGGAGCCACGACAGTGAAAAAAGCTAAAGGTATAAAATCTAGTGTTGTAAAGAAATCGGTCACGTTTGAAGATTATCGAAAATGCCTTCAGGATCTTGTTATTATAAAACGTGAGCAGTGTAATACTCGTTCAAAATTACACATTGTGTATACTAAAAAACAGGAAAAAATTGCTCTAAGTCCACACGATGATAAAAGATTCTCATTGCCTCATAGTACTGATACTTTGCCCTGGGGACATTACAGAATTATGGAAGAACAGATGGCGCAAGCTGCAATGCAAGTAGAAGGAGATGCGGTGGAGGGGATTGTGGTGGAGGAGAGGGGCAACAATGGCGAAGGACGAAAAAGAGAGGGAGAAAGTGAGTGGGGGCATGAAGCAACCAATGAGAATGCTTCGCGGGTGGAGATGACACTTTATGCTGATGGAGGGGAACCAATCAAGATTGAATATGATATTTTAGAGGAGTTTATGCACGAGTCGGATCCATCATTGGATAGGTTAGGAACTGAACAAGGAGTGAGAAATGATATATTACTAGAGGCTATGGAAGGGGCAGAAATTGTGGTGGGAAACAGGCTATATGAACGGACGAAACACGATGAAGAGCACATTCGAGAAATCGAAGCAAACAACCAACCTTGTGCAAAGAGACCGAGACTCACCTAACTCTAAAATAAGTAAGTTCTATTTCTTAGTTCTCTCTCTCTCTCTCTCTCTCTCTCTCTCTCTCTCTCTCTCTCTCTCTGTCTAAATTCTCACCTACAAGACATTTTTCACTAACTTTCATTCTTATTTTAACTTTTCAGAATGGATCTATCTGCATTCAACAAGATTGCTGAGCGCGAGTTCTTGCCTAAGAAGAAAGTCACGGACTTGGAAATAGATCATGAGTACATGGTGACTGCACTCAAGGAAGTAAATACGAGATTCGGCACACAGATCGTGGCTGAGATCGATGACATCCTTCAAATATTTCTGCCCGGGAAGATCTCATCAGCAATCTTGAAAGATCAAGAATTTTTCAATAATCTCTCTAACACAGCAAATAGACTTAGTTTATTTATAACATATCAGGGTGGAACTTCTTTTAAGTTCACCACATGCTGAAATAATGAAATACAAAGACTGATAATTGTTAAATACTATTTACTTATTTCTTCAAACTTGTGTGCAATTTACATGAATAAATACATTATTAAATATAATAACAATTGCTTTCTTATTTATTTGTATATTTATTTATAACGCTAGTTTTATATCATGAATGTCATTTGTGAATCAACACTCGAAGAGAGATGATCATACACAAATCTCAAAAACAGCCGAAGGGCTATGGATTGCTTGATAAAGTTATCAATAACTTACCTGTTGAAATGCATCTTCCTGGATATCAATACTGCGGTCCCGGAACCAAATTGAAAAAGCGAATGAAAAGAGGAGATCCTGGCATAAATCCGCTTGATCAGGCTTGTAAAAAGCACGACATAGCTTACTCCGATAAAAACGGAGATCGTAAAGCTGCTGATAAGATTCTTGCTGAGGAAGCTATGCAGCGTGTTAGAGCTATGGATGCTAGTCTTGGTGAAAAAGCTTTTGTCTTGCTGTTAGCAACGCTATGAAATTAAAAGGAAAAATTGGAATGGGACTGAAATTTAATAAGTTAGTGACTGCAGCTAAAAAGTCAATGTCAACAAGTAAAAGTTCTCGCAAGGTTATTCAATCAGCCTTGAAGGCCGCACGTCAAGCTGTTAAAAGTATAGGTGGAAAGAAAAAAGTTATCATTCCACGTGTTCTGCCGCTTCCATCAAAAATTGGTGGAGTTCTTCCTTTTCTCATTCCATTGTTTGCAGGACTAAGTGCTACCGGTGCTCTAGCAGGAGGTGCTGCTGGAATAGCTAAAGCAGTTAATGATGCTAAAGCTGCGCAGAAAAATTATGAAGAAAGTAAGAGGCATAACGAGACCATAGAAGCTATTGCTTTAGGCAAAGGTCTTCATCTAAAGCCCTATAAAAGTGGAATGGGATTATTTATGAAACCTCATATCGGTCGTGGTCATCAAGTCAGTAGAAAAAAAAAACTTCGATTTAACTTTGCCAAATCGTGCACTGATTGACTACGATCTAAAAAAATATGCTCATATGATGACAATTTTAGATTTCCGTGGTGTTTTCATGAGCAATAATCTACCACCCGATGGTTCATGGCGTAATGAATCAGCAGTGGTAAACTTGGACGATTTTCAAAATAGAGGCACTCACTGGGTTTGCTATCGCAAACGTGGTCCTGAAGTACTTTACTTCGATAGTTTTGGTGATCTCAAACCTCCCAAGGATCTCATGATGTATTTTAACGTGGAGGAAGTGAAATATAATTACAAAAGATATCAAAATTTTGACTCATTTATATGTGGACATCTTTGTCTCTACTTCTTAGCTGGGAGACTATAAAAGAAATGTTCGCAGACGAATAGATTCATTAGCATCAGATCAGTCATGGAAGATAGATTCACTCTGAGTCTCTCAGGAAACTCATCTGTCTTAGAAGCGCAATATTTTCCTTCGATTGAACTACCACAGCATAAAAATTTTGTCTTGGGATTAGTTGAAATTTTAACATTTAACTCTATTCCCAATGTTGATCATTCAAATAATAAACTACATTTAAGCAAAAATAATATTATCACTATCCCTACGAGCAGCTATGAAATTGATGCTATAAATCAATTTTTACAAGAAACTTTGAAATCCAAAGGAATTGAATTTTCTTTGAAAGCTAACAACAATACTCTCAGAAGTGAAATTCTCTGCAGTCATCAGATAAATCTCAAACCTCGCGATTCAATAGGCCGTCTCCTTGGCTTCGCTCCTCGCATTCTCAAAGAGAACATTCAACACAGCTCTGATTTACCTGTGAAAATATTGAGAATCAATGCACTCAGAGTAGAGTGCAACATTACTGCAGGTGCTTACATCAATAATAAGAAAGTACATACAATCCATGAGTTCTTTAACAAAATGCCTCCAGGATATAAAATCTTAGAAGTTCCGTCTCATGTGATATATCTACCACTCAGTGTCAAGTGCATAGATCATCTACAAATTCGAATTGTAGATCAGGACGGAAATTTGGTGAATTTTCGAGGAGAGGAAATTACTATTAGACTTCACATCAAATCTGTATAATGGGTATCGTTTACAATTCTGGAACATATATAAGTCAGCCATCATGTCAACCAGTCATCAGTCGACCAAAGAAACTCAAACCGTTAACACGGAAGAGCATTCAGTTTCTGAAAAGCCTAGGACTAAAAGTTCGTGGAAAAAATTCACGTGTATAATTCTTTGCTGCTTCCAGAAAAATGGACGAAATTCTAAGCATTCAATCAGGTGTCGTCTTCGATCAGTCTATTGCTCATTACGAGGTACACGCCCATCAACCATACTCATCATTAAGCTATGATCATAGTGATGAAATTCGTATTTCTATTGAAACGCTGGGGTTTGCTCGGCAGCCCAGCGCTCCCTAAATCTAGTCTCGCGCGCCGTCACACCCCAATGCATACACGGCGACGGGCCGCCTCGGCCCAGGGCGCCAGGCATAGAGATGCCGAGGATCCCGCGATCCCCTTTCCGTGTGAGCGCCACCGTGTGTTGGGGCCCGGCGGCGCGGGAGTTGAGCTCGGCTAGCTCCAGGAGCGGATAGAGTATCGAACAGGGTCGTGGGTTATAAAACTCATTAAAGCTTGCTGCGGATATGATATGTCGTCTTTATTTCTCATTTATTCCTTTAACAACCAACGGCAACCCGCCGAGAATCTACGGCTTCTACAATCCAGAGGCACTACGCTGACTTAATTAACTATTATGTGGTGCGCCACACCGCCGGTCGAGGTCATCGTGAGGGGAAGCGAACTTACGCACGCGGCCCCGCAACAATTTTTAGAAAGTCTTATCTCCCTCCGGGGAGATCACTCGCGCCCACCGAACAATCGACGCCGACACCACGCTCGTCAGCGCGCCGCCCGCCGACTTGCCGGTGCGGGCGAGTACCCGCCTCGCCTCTCTGGTCGTCTACCGGTCCCGACGACCAGCGCGTTCGTCGCGGCGTACTCTCGAGAGTTATGCGATTCCCCGACCCATCAAACGCTTATTTTTCCATACACCGCATCGTGCAAACCCGCTCCCTTATTTTTAACTCCCGAAAGCCATTCACGATATGACGACCTCGACACGACCGCGCGACGACACCCAGTACTCACTCGTACTTACGCACACGCTCGTGCATCCTAAGAATTACTTAACGGTACTCCGATAAAGGACTAACCTAACCTAATCGCTAAATTATTTACTAACGGTAGCTTGATAGTGTACAGTAATCGGTAGCTGGTTGGAGTGGCGGGAGGGACGAGGGAAACGATAGCGTGGAGGTGCGATACGGGAGGAGAACGATAGCGGAAACGATCGAGAGCTAGGGCGTGGAACAGGCAGACGGTAGCTTGAATGAAGGACGACGGTAGCGTCAGGAAACGATAGCGAGAACGATCGAGAGCTTACATCAATCGCAACAGGCGACGAGTCCTCACGACACTCGGCTCGCCGCCATTACCGCGTTCGTCGAGATGCATCGCGTCACACTAACCGTGTCGCGTCGCGTTCACCCGAGGCACAGCCGCACTAGTTAGTTCGCACGCTAATACACTGTTACTTACTTGCTACGATAACGAGAGTGAAGGTGAGCTGCAATGGCGCACGGATACGGTTGCTTCGAGGTTGATCGAGAGCTTAGGAGAGAGCGTAGGCGTCCTATCGGTAGAAGCGATGCGGAGCGAAAGAGAGCGAGCTCTCCTCATGCGGCAACACATGGTCGCGGGGACAGCGCTGTGCGCGCTCCCCACGCGAACTACTCCCCCCTCTACGCGCCTACTCGTGGCTCGACCTGACACGTTGCGCTGTTGTCGGTGCCTCGCGGCGCAAATTCTCGCTTGTAACGTGTAGTCGAACTACCACGTTACACTATACAACATCAAGATCTATGTCTCTTACCATCGCGTAGTTCTATCCACGTATGTGGGAAATCGAAACTAAAAGATGGTTTAACAACACAAACTAAAACTAAATTCGTGAACAATGGCATTTGTCATCTGTTTGATGAAATTCGTTATGAAATTAATGCTGTGGAGATAGATAAAAGTAAAAATGTTAGTTTGAGCAGTCTCATGAAAGGATGGACTTCATTTAATTCAAATCAGAATAACATGCTAGAAAACGCAGGCTGGCTTGGCGATGAAGAAGATACCAAAACGTTTGTCGATTTCAAGGGAAACTTTGACGTAGCGATTCCACTGAGTATGATCTTGGGCTTTGCAGAAGACTATAAAAAAATTATAGTTAATATGAAGCATGAGCTCATTCTAACAAGATCGAGAAGCGACTTAAATGCAATAATCCAGAATGGAACTACATCAACTGGCGTAACTACTTATGAAGATTGTGAAGTAAAAATAACGAAGATAGAATGGTTAATGCCATATGTTATTGCATCAGATAAACAAAAAATCCAGCTATTGAATTTCATTGGTAAGGATAACCCCATCTCTATGTGTTTTCGTTCTTGGGAGATATTTGAATATCCTCTTCTTCCAAGCACGAATAAACACGTCTGGACAATGAAAACTTCAAATCAATTGGAGAAACCTTGTTTTGTAATTCTTCGGACTACAATCAAAGAGAAAAGCTACAAGAACTGCAAATGCCAGTAGATTTGATCATTGTGAGATAAGTAAAGTGAAACTTTTCTTAAATTCACAATATTATCCATACAACAATATGAATCTCGACATATATAACAATCAGTATGCAATTCTCTATGATATGTATGCTAATTTTCAAAAGTCATACTATGGAAGAGATCCTTAGCCGTTGCTGACAAAGCCTATGTTAATCAAGAATGAACCACTCATAGTTATTGGCTGTTCACGACAAAACGAATCTCTCAAGAGCGCTCCTGTCGATGTACGTCTGGAGTTTGAGGCTAGAAAAGATTTTCCTGCTCACACTTCAGCATACTGCCTAATCTTACACGATCGCGTCGTTCAGTACAATCTTATCAGTGGGAATGTCAAGAAGCTCGTCTGGGCTGCATCAAAAAATGGAGTATGCAGTAGACATGACTGGTTTCAAGCAAACCGAAGAAGATTATATTCTAAAGGAAATAGCAATCATACCTCTTAACAAAAGAAGTGATCCTGTTTTTCTAATATTCAAAAATCCCTTCTCATGGGAAAAACTCTCAGACAAAATGCAGAGGGAAAACAATTGGCTTAAACATAATTATCATGGCATCAGGTGGAAAACAGATGGAAATAAATACTCTCAAATTGGAAACTTGCTTCGTGACGCTCTCCACGACGGATCAAAAATTTTTGTCATCGGTGCATTAAAACAGAAATGGCTTCAACGATTCAAATTTTCCTTCTACAACATTCAACAATATGGCTATCCATCAAAACCATCTTTCAAGTGCGTCACAGTTTGCACAAATCATAATCCAATCTACAAGACTGCCTGCGCACTTCACACTGTCAAACTTATGAAATTATTCTATCAGTCATGCAAATATTTGTAAGAAAAAATAAAATGATTAAATAATTAAAAATTAAAAAAACTAAATAGTAGAGAACACTATAGGCATTCTGGCTCATTTACGGTTCCTGGCTCACTATGAGAAAGGGGTTGAGCCAGAATCCATACGCATTCAGGCTCACATTGAGAGAGGAGGGGGTGAGCCAGAATCCGCATGAGCCAGTATGCCTATAGCCTATCAACTCTGATACTTATTCATGAAGAAACTTTTCTAGAAACATACATATGGATCTCAAAGAATAAGCTCGTAAAAAGCTGCTGAAGTTTTTGCTAAATATATGGTTCTTGAAGAACAAGGCTATATTGCGAATTACCATATGTTTAGCTATCGTTGTAGTCGATAAATAATCTGGAGGCATGGAATCGAATCATTTTTTGTAGTGGATGAGTCATTTATAACATCATTAGCTATCGCAATGTCTTCATTTTCAAACGAAAATGACGAAAAAGAATCCGCATACTCATCAACACTTTTCAGAAGTTTCAGAGATAATGAATCTACTTCAAGATCAACATCATCGATAGGAATATCATCCATTTCGTGTTCGGTCGAAGGTTTTGTCAGGTTTCCATGTAAATACATTAATTTAAATGAATTAACGAATTAGAAACGTTTCTACAACGTAACGTAACAATATCAATATTAATTTCTATATATACCCGACGTGAATATAGTCTAAGAGTACTTGGTCATAATCTCGGTCAGAAGTCGAGTCGAGAAACGTTTCTACAACGTTTGCAGTTTTCCAGAACAAACTTTTATTTTGTTTCGAAACCATCGATCTTCTCAAAATCGTATCTCGAATGAGACAGGCTTTTTCACGTTATTGTGGTATAATCATGCATGAAAAGGCGATTTACCCATTTGTAATACAAAACAATGTATAGTATTAGAGTATACTTTAATGCTTAAGTATATAGTGTAAACAACTGTAGGAGATGTAGCTTTTGTCAGGGAAGAGAGAGCGGGAGAGAGTGAGAAAGGGTATTGGTTTTAGTCAGTCGATCTGTGTCGGGCACACGCGTCTTGACCGGCAAAAAATTTTCGGCGGCATTGTCGGGAGTCAAGCTAACAAAGAGCGTGGTGCGGTGCACGTGCATAATATTGACAACATGTCGACGCCTTGGCTGGTCGTCGAATTCGAAGATAATTCCACGGCAGTGATACCGAATTCTTGGTTCATGAAGAATGAGAAGAAAAGTTCCTGGCCACCGTATAGGACTGATAGGCAAAATAATATGGCCGTCAAAAACCGAGAGACCCCTCAAGGGTTTTCTTACGCAGGTAATGAAATATATCTTAGATGCATCTCCGCTAATGTAATTTGACTTTATTAGAAACTTACGAAGAATCTAAAGAAAAGCTCGACATAGCGCTGGAACATTCCGATGTGGATCTGTAATTTTCAAACAGCAAGCTAAAGAGAATCGAAGCATAAGGCACAAAAAAGAACTGGACAGTGATTCCACTGATGCTGATGAAGAGGGAATTTTGGATAACCTTTCTTTCAATTTCACATTTTTCAATGACTAGATTTATATATAGATTATTGATTTGACTTCTTAAATGTCTTTCAGTATATACAAACTTTGAGTTTACATAAGTAAATAAATCTAAATTTACGGCATTCTGAGCTCTTACTTGGTCATTATCGTAGATAATAAGTAATACATATCTAAATTGTTATCTTTTTCCGCAATTAATAGTTTCGGATGCTCAGTTCTAATAAATTCGCGATTACAATGTACTACTTTATTCTTAATTGCTAATGCAAATGTTATATCGTTAGTGTTGACCGCATAAACAATTTCATTATTGTCATTACTAAAATATTTTGTTGCTAAACTTTTAATAAAAGATCGTATGAATTTTTAAAACATTCCCCTTGCGGTAAAATATCCCAAAAAGTATGCCCATTTTCGGTATCCATACAATTTTTATCCAAAAATTTACATACTATTCCCGTGCTTAACATTAACTTATCATTATTTAAATTTACTTTAACTGTATTTCCTATTAGCGTAATTTTGATTAAGCCATGAACAAAGACTTTATTCCAAGATCCAAAACTATCTGCGTAGGAAGCGCCTGAACAAGATCTTCCTTCCGCACTTCCTGCAAAATCTACACCTTTCGTTGTTGTAGCATTTATTTTCAAATTCGCGATTGTATGAACTTTATCGTATTTAAAAACTCCCGTCTTGTGAATAATTTTACATTGTTCATGACTTATCTCTTCTATGTATTGTTGTTCTGCATTTTCTGTCGGTATAAGGTGTCCAAATACTCCACAGTCGAAAACCGTCCGATGAACCTCAATTTTACATTGAATAATCGGTACTGTCCTAAATTCAGCTACTTGTACCAATTCTATAGCGACGGTCGATGCGTTGAAATCTGTATTATGAAAATTGCATTCCCCAGAGTCCAACAGTGAAAATGTCGTGATGTTCGGTGTTGTTGACCCACAGTCATATCCAATGATTGCTTTGTTTGGTTTAAAAAGTGTTATAATAATAATTATGTAGATAATCATGATTGGTTTTTCCTAGAACAATAAATTATATTAGTTTTTCTTTTTATAGATAATTAATTTATTAGCATGAATTGTGCTAGGCTTCCCGTTTTTATTTATTACTACGTTACTTTTTTCCCTAACATCTAACTACTTCAAAAGGTCCTAAATTTTGATTTTTCTCTAATTTTCCAGGTTTTGGATTTTGTATAACTCAAACTTGGTCTCCTTTTTCAAAATTTGCTGGATTGGTATATCTATCGTAGTATTTTTTTGACTTCTCTTTCGCAAGTATTAGATTTTCTCTTGCTAAGTTAGCAATATCTTCCATATTTTTTATTAAATTTGATATATAATTATTAAATGTTGGCAACTGTTCAGAAACCTTCAAAGGTTCACTCGAAGGTAATCTAGGCGGGTAAGCAAAAAGCAACTCATACGGTGTAAATTTATGTGCACTATGTATGCTTGTATTATAATGAAATTGAGCTAATTCCAATAACTCGTCCCATTCTATTATTTTTAGAAGAAAAATTCTTTAAATATTCACACAATGGATGATGAGCCCTTTCTAATGATCCATTAGACTGAGGAGAAAATGCTGTTGTTTCAATCTTTGAGAATTTAAATCTTTATGCTATTGATTTTAAAAGTTTACCTGTAAAATTTGCTCCTCTGTCAGTTAAAACTACTTTAGGTGAACTAAAAATACATATGAATTTTTTTATAAACGCATCAGCAATAGTTTCAGCTGTTTGATCTGGTAAGGGCACTGCGATTAAATATTTCGACAGCTGATCCTGTATAGTGAGAATATATTTATTTTCATTTTTAGTAACATTTAATGGACCCACTATATCCATATCTACTTTATCGAATGTCTTAAACGGTGTGTCTGTTATAACTATAGGTTGTCTAATTTTAACTCTCTTTAGTTTATTTCTTTGGCAATCTTCACAGTTTTTAATTCTCTTTTCAATATCTGCTTTTAAATTTTCCCAAAAATATTTACTTCTAATTCTATTAAATGTTCTATTTACTCCAGAATGACCACCTACTGCTGTAGAGTGATTTAACCCAAATATTTTGTCACGATCTTCATGTTTTACGTATTCTATATAATTTAAACAAGCTACTATTTTTATTCCTGAGTCCCTAAATGCTTCTCTTAACATTTTTTCGATCTCTTGCCACTCTATATTTCTTAAGTCTATATTTTTAGATATGCTGAAATTTTGTATTTTATTGGGCTCTAATAAACTTTTTAATACTCTAAAATTTTCTAATAAATTATGTTTTATAGTTATTGCAAAATTACCAATGTCAATACATATAAAGAATAATTTTTTGCATCCAACTTTATTATTTCAATTTTATTAGCACTAAGATGCTTATCGATTGCTATATTTTTATTTTCTAATAACTTATTTGTATTTTGATCTAACCCTTTATGCTGCATGTTTATAAAATGAGCTATATCTTTCCTCACTATAATTGGATCTTTTGTGTAAACAATTGTATCTATATCATATATTTGTTGTTCCTCTATATTATCTTTAGTGTCTAAAACTGCTGACTTTTTTGTTTTGCTATTAATTCTTTTGCCTCTTATTTTTCTTTTTTGATTTTCTTTAGCTTTCTTTTTTTCTCTATTTTCATTCAATTTCTGAATTTGTACTTCATTTGATGGAATCAAAGCATCTTTTCTTTGATTTATTAACTCTTTAGCATTTTGAGCTCTAGTAACAACTGTAATTTGAATATTTTCGATTGGATTACGTGACAAAGCGTCAGCGTTTGTGTTAGCTTTACCTGGTTTATAAATAATTTCGTAATCGTAATCTAATAGTGTTAACCTCCATCTTTGCACTCTACTATTTTTATATGCTGATTTAAAAGATACTAGTGGTTTATGATCACTCACAATAAAAAATTTATTTCCATAAATATAGTTTCTAAATGTTTTTACTGCAAACATTATTGCGAGTGCTTCACGTTCATACGTATGATAATTTTTCTCAGCTTTATTTAGCACTCTTGATGCAAATGCTACTGGTCTATCTTCACCAATTTCACCTTGAGACAAGACTGCTCCAAGTGCGACGTTTGATGCGTCTACTGTAATAATAAACGGTTTAGACATATCTGGGAACCGTAAAACTGGTGCATTACATAATCTCTCCTTTAATATATCAAATGCCTCTTGATGTTTTTCAGTCCAGTTGAATTTAGTATCTTTTTGTAACAAAGGCTATAGCCGGGTTACTATGGTGAAATGGCCCCCTTGGAAAATGTATATATGTTATATACCATTCGATGGGGGATAAAAAAAAACTCCCATAGCCAAATTTTTAGCTCTCTGCCTAGTGCGCATGCGCAGTAACGTCGATAAACGTGTTTTTTTGATTTTATTTTTTTCTGAAGTCCCTATAGGATAAAAATTATTTTAAAAATTCACATTGGTGTATTTTTATGTCATGAATAACTGCAATTTTTTTGGGATTACATAACCTCAAATATCGGATCTAAAAAAATTATTAAAGTTTTCAATCGATATTTTGACCCCCTTGTTTTTGAGGTGCAACTTTTTAAGTAGACTTTTTTTGTGTACTTTTTCCCGTTCTTTACGATGGCACTAACGTTTTTTCCTTAAAAATGGTGGCACAACTCGATTTGAGCCAAAAACTGATTTTTTTGCCATTTTTTCACGTTTTTAGCTGGTTATGTTACAATTAATTACTAAAGTGACTCCTTTTGAGTAGTTTTGCATATCTTCCCATGAAAACATAATCAAATGAAATATTTTGTTCGCTCCAAGCCGTATTTTTTATATTATCTTACGTTTTCAATGATGGTCTTATCAGAATTGTGATATCACCTTATTATAAAACTGATGGCTAATGTTATGTTCTTTTTAAACGTTCTGTGATTGGTCGAAAGTATTGTCTCTGTCGCACTTTTTTGTTTATTGTTTATTTTTATTTATAATAAAAGGTTATGCTTGGCCGCGCGGTTGACGCGGCGGCTGCAATGCAGACGATCTGCGTAGTGAATGGTCAATCATAAAATTAAGAATTATCAGGAGCATAAACAAATAAAGTATTTTGATTTCTTAATTAATTAAACGATGCGCAAACCAATGGCCAACATTGTTTTTTTCAAAACTAATTTTTTTTTTCTTACAATTGTCTATATAAGGGAGAAAGTACAATACGTCCCGTCCCGTCCCGTACCGACCCCGGGACATACCGTCTGAAATAAGTCACTTTTATATTATTGGCTAATTCTGTTCGATAACCCAATCGACGGTACAGAATTAGCCAATCCCGTAAAAACAGCTTATTTCAGACGGTATGTCCCGAGGTCGGTACGGGACGACGGACTCAATTGTACTTTCTCCATAATATACTAATACAAGTGAATGGTGAAAACGCTGTTAGTATAAGTTTATAACTTTTAAAGTAAATTAAAATCTAGCAAATAAAAATTGTTTCGATTTTTCTTTTTACTATTTCGGCTTTTGACTGATAATTGATAGCAATACTAGAAAAAATAATAAAGTAGTTAAGTATTTATTTTCAAATACATTGGAGTTAGTTGGAACCGAAGGCTGACGCGGCTACTTTAAATCTTTCTGCTGTTTACTTACTGAGTACTATATATTTTACATATCTTTTAAAAAAATGAAGATTTAACAAAGTTTTTCAAAAGTTTTGACATCACAGATTATATGCTTTGATATTAGGGTTATATGTATTTCTAATACATATTACACAATAAATTAATATTTTGTTAAATAACTTCTTTAAAATCAAAACCTATTATTAATATCTAAAATGTTATTTTTATGCCGACACTTTGAGTTTTGAAAAAAATACTGTAACCAACCTACTGATAAATAAAAAATCTCCCATGTATTTATAATAAATACACTTGTATTTTACCGGTATATGCAGAGTAAGACTTATTAATGGGTAGAAAAATAAAATTTTTATTATAAATTCTGTAGTATTAAGAGTAATTGTATCAAAAATAATGACAGATAATATAGTAATATAATAATATGATATAATAATATAATAATATGATATAATAATATAATAATATAATATAATAATATAATAATGTAATAATAATAACAGATAATTATTAGACCTTTTTATACGCTAAATAAGAAAAACATGTTGTGTACGTTATTAAATTCTTGCATAAAATCAAAAGTTTAAACCAACATTAAATTATAAACTGTTTTAGTACTCGCATAAAGATCCGATCTTATCCTAAAACAAAAATAGCAATCAGATTTTAAATCAATAAGCTAACAAAAAAGTAATTAATAAAAATGAATTTGCAATCCTATAGATATAGATATACGTATAATGCATGTAAGGGGAACGAGTCTTTATCTATTTAACTTAACCAATTTAGGCTAATCACATAAAGTAAAATGAGAAATTAGTTAAACATAAAGTTGTTGAAACTATTAACTAAATAAAATTAAGAAGGAAAAACATTTGAATAAAATATGACAATAAACTTTTGCTAGAAACGGATTTGACGATTGATGAGTTGCATGTTTTGATGTAATGCGGTATATTAATTATACAAGTATGATTAAATTGATAAAATATAGAAAGTCTTGAACAATAATTAATTTGTTTATGTATAAAATACTGTCAAATTAATAAAAAATGCACATAAATATCTGCATATGACTATATATGATGTGATTTTTACTATAGTTAATTATTATGAGATGAGAAAAAATATTTGGTTTTACATAAAAACAATACATGAGAAATAATAAAAATGAAAAATAGAACTAATAGGATGCGAACTTATTAATTGTCAATTAACTTTTAAGTTAAAAAAATGTAAAATGAATAAAGTAAACACAAGCTAACCTATGCTTTAAACACATACATATATGAAACATCATTAAAAACAACATTATTTATTTATTTTAAAATACACTATTATTCATGTCTAGATACAAGAACATATTTTTACAAAAAAACGAATTGAATATAATAATTTCATAGGTTTGTTGATTTTATAAAATCACTAGGTGCAAGCACTTCAATACAGTTTTTATGACAAAAAAAAATTATTTGCTTAAAAAACTTATAAATGAAATACAACTTATTTCACTTTTACTAGGCAATATTATTTTTTTACTTTTCATGTAAAGCTACTGAGAAAACTGGATTATACAAGAACTTAGATTATAATATTTTTGTAATATTTATTATTCATTCTAGTTTTTAATTTAAAAAAAGGCAAACAATTTTTTTAGATTTTTAAAAACTAACTAACAGCATTTTTAAATGTATTGTAAAATATTTATATTTTATTATTTCAGAAGTGATCTTCTTGTCTAATGGTTAAATAAATATGGCATCTAATAGTAATGAAGAGTCAGATAACATCAGGAAACGCGATGATCGAATATGTGCCATGTGTAATATTTATATTAGAAAATCAATTGGTCGAGAAAAGGAAATCGAATCTGAAGTTGAAATCGAATATGCTAAACAATTATCAAATAAAGATATTTACATCCATGATGTAATTTGTGATTCATGTAGAAAGCGATTAGCCAAATACATATCAAGCTCTAAACCTAAAAAGGTTAATGTTCCAGCAACTGCTTCGTCTCAAGATTCAAATGTTTCTGAATCATTTTCTCAGCTAACTGTCACTTCATCATCTCAGGAAAGTACACAATCATCTGTATACACAATAAAGGAACAAAAAGTACGAGCAACCACGGAATTACTTATTCAAAGGACGATTGCGACACATAAATATTGCTTTGTTTGTGGGTACCAAAAACAGACTAATAATATATTAGTTCCTTTAGAGGCCCGAATTCAAGTTTATAGTAAAATGAATGTTTTTATTCCACATGGCAATAGATGCTGTTGCACACATTTAATTAAAAAAAGATTTTATGAAGATGAACTAAATAAAATTAATATTTTTTCCACTACAAGTACGGTATATATTGATGAATTACTACACTTTTTGAGTCAATTATCAATGAAAGCAGACGAAACTTTATTAGATACAGTAGCTGAATTTTCCATGCCTGAAAAAAAAATTGAAAGTTTTTGCGGGATTAACGTGGGAAAATATTAATTATCTTAAAGATCAACTCACTTCTCTGAAGAATTCCTGTGTAAGGACAGCGACACAAGCCATTGTCGTATTTTTATTCAAAATGCGCTCTGGGAATTCTAACTCGCTCATCTCTACAATATTTGACATTGAAAGCGAACAACAAGTATCTCGTTTTTGTCAATCAGTATTATTATCTTTCGAAAAAGATTTACTACCAAAACACTTTGGATTAGAAAATGTAGACAGAAATGAATTGATTGAAAATCAAACTTCTAATATGGCAAAGAAATTACATCCTGGTAAACAACTTATTTTGATTGCTGATGGTACTTATATAAGGCATGAAAAAAGCTCTAATAACGAGTACCAATGAAAATCTTATTCAGGCCAAAAAAAAGTTCCTCTGACTAAACCATTTACTATATGTACTACTAATGGTTATGTTGTTGACCAGTTAGGTCCATATCTTGCAAATAAAAATGATGCTACAATACTGATTGAAATATTGGAAGAGAAGCAGAATATTTTACAGAAACTTCTTCGCCAAGGGGACATTTTTATACTGGATAGAGGTTTCAGGGACATTAAACAAAAATTAGAAAATATGGGTTATATTGTTTTGATGCCTGCACTCAAAGGTTCAAAATCTCAACTTTCTACGCAAGAATCAAATGAAATAAGATTCACGACAAAACTGCGATGGGTTGTTGAAGCAGTGCACGGAGTTCAAAAGAAAAAATATAGGTTGTTAGATCACAAACTTGATAATAAAATGGTGAAAAATACTGGATCTTATTGTAAAATTTCTTGCTACTTAAATAACTTGTTTGGCAAACGCCTAGATTCTGATGAAGACATGCAAGATGAAATATTTAGTGCTATGCAATCTAGAAAAAATGTTGAAAATACATTAGCAGTTTTAGTAGCAGACAAAAGATGGAGTCGTCGGAAACTACCATTTAAAATAATAACTTCGGATGATTTACCAGACTTTCCTGAATTAACAATAAAAGATTTGAAAATTCTGTTTACAGGAACATATCAGCTTAAACAGACAATATCTTACTTAGCGGAAATGCTTGACGCAGATAATAATTTGAAGATTGGATATTCAAAAGAGACTAACAATATTCTCAAACTTGAAGTTCAATCCAGGCATATTAACAGAAAACAATACAAATGTTTCGTTGAGTATAAACCAAATGGTATTGGTTATTCTAGCATCTTAAGACACTGTTGTGATTGTGCTAACGGTAATCGTACTATAGGATGTTGTGCGCATATTGCTGCCATAATCTATTATCTTTCACATGGAAGATATTTATCAAAAATCATACGACCAGCTGAAATTCTGTCTAAAATGTTTCTTAATGATCAAATTGAAGTGTGTATTGATGAAGATAGTGACAATGATGAGTGAATCATTTTTTCTATTGTGAACATTCGTTATTTTTAAAAAGCTACTTGTATACGTTCCATAATTTATTTTAAATAGCCTATGAAGATAATAAATTATACTTTGTACGAATTGAACATACTTAACTTCAATTCCTTTTTACCTGATAATTATTACTGTCAATAGATTTTGAATAATCAATTAAGTAGATAAGCCAAATATGGCCTTTTTAAGACCACAAGACGCCAAAAGTACCCTCAAACGATCGATTTCAAGGCTATGTTTAGCTAAAAACAGGCTTTTTTGCGTGAAAACCCTTGCATTATGACATTTTTAGGTTAGTTTTGGGTTACATGGTACCAAAAATGGCCTATTTCGGCGTTAAATCACTCAAATGAGGGCATTTTTAGGTTAAAGAGAAAAGCAGACACTGACAGCGGCGATATTCTTTTTATATATAGAGAGAAACCCTTTATTACCTCGAATTCTGATAAGACCATCATTGAAAACGTAAGATAATATAAAAAATACGGCTTGGAGCGAACAAAATATTTCATTTGATTATGTTTTCATGGTAAGATATGCAAAACTACTCAAAAGGAGTCACTTTAGTAACTAAATTGTAACATAACCAGCTAAAAACGTGAAAAAATGGCAAAAAAATCAGTTTTTGGCTCAAATCGAGTTGTGCCACCATTTTTAAGGAAAAAACGTTAGTGCCATCGTAAAGAACGGGAAAAAGTACACAAAAAAAGTCTACTTAAAAAGTTGCACCTCAAAAACAAGGGGGTCAAAATATCGATTGAAAACTTTAATAATTTTTTTAGATCCGATATTTGAGGTTATGTAATCCCAAAAAAATTGCAGTTATTCATGACGTAAAAATACACCAATGTGAATTTTAAAAAAAATTTTTATCCTATAGGGACTTCAGAAAAAAATAAAATCAAAAAAACACGTTTATCGACGTTACTGCGCATGCGCACTAGGCAGAGAGCTAAAAATTTGGCTATGGGAGTTTTTTTTTATCCCCCATCGAATGGTATATAACATATATACATTTTCCAAGGGGGCCATTTCACCATAGTAACCCGGCTATAGCCTTTGTGATTGGTTTAGCTATATCAGAAAAATTTTCTATGAATCTTATGTAATATCCTGCTAGTCCTAAAAATTCTCTAACATTTTTAACATTTCTTGGTTTTGGGAATTTATTTATGGCTTCGATCTTTTTAGGATCTGTTCTTAATCCATGCTCACTTATATGTCCCAAAAATTCAACTTCTTTTTGGAAAAATTTACATTTGGTTGTTTCTAATTTCAGTCCTGCTTCTCGAAGTTTTTGTGCTACTAAATTAAATCTTTCATTATGATCTTCAGCTGTGTTAGCTACAATAATTATATCATCTATATAAACATAACAAAAACCTTTTTCTAATAAATCTCCCAAAGCTTTTGTAAAAATTCTCTGGAATACTCTCGGTGAATTTATTAATCCAAATGGAAGTACTTTAAATTCAAAACGTCCCAATGGATGTATGCTAAATGCCGTTTTATGTATATCAGATTCTTTCATTTTTATCTAATGAAAACCAGATACCATGTCGATTGTTATAAAATATTTATTTTTACCTATAGAATCAAATAATTCTGTAATATTAGGTAACATATATGGATATGGTATAGTTTAGCGTCTAATTTGCGATAATCTATTACTAATCTCCACTTCTTTTTACCGTCTTTAGTTAGCCCTTTTTTGGTACTACCTATGCTGGTGCATTATACGAGGTCGTTGATGATCTAACTAATTCATTTATTATTAATTTTTTTGTTTCACTTATAGCAATTTGCTTTAGTATGTACTCTAATGGAAATTGCTTCACATAGACAGGTTTATTATCTGTTAGATTTATCTCGTGCTCTTCTATATTACATACGCCTATTTTTTCCCCTTCTAACCAAGAAATATCAGCATTTATTAAAATCAAATCTTCGATAAATATCCTCTTTTTCCGCGATAAATTATTTAAATTGATTGTATTTAATAATAAACGTTTTCTCTCATTTTTACTTAGTTTTTCAATCTTTTCCGAAGTTTTTGCTCCTTCCGTAGCTAAAAATATTGACCCATGATGTAATGTTTCTTCCTCTCTTGGTAATTCTAAGCTGGATATCCCATTATACGTGTCCGGCATATCTTCTATATCAAACGTTAGAAAATTTATTTGATTTGTGTATTTCACATATTTTTCCTCGTTTTCGTAACTGACATTATCCTTTTGTGTCTCAATTATTGTAGGATAGTCTGGAATAATAAATTTGCTTCTACGGGTTTTTTATAGTTTTCTAGAGCTTCGTTAATGTTTCCAATAAACTGCTGAATATTAATTTTGGAATCATTAAGAAACTCCGTGAGTTTGACTTTATCCCAGCTACATGCTCTTGCTTCTTCCTCATTTTCCTTCCAAAAATTTAAAGAGCTATTAGCAATGCTTACTGACTCCTCATTTTCTATAAACCCCTTGTTCAAATTCTCCTGGATTTTTTCCACGGTGTTTAATACTATCTGCATATCATTTTGTATTAGTTTCTCTGCTTTTTCCTCTATATTTTCTTCTCTTTCTGGCATTACTTCAGTTATTCTACTAATATTAATTTTTGCTCGTTTGTTGCTGATTTTAAAATAATCCTTTTATTATTTATTTCTAAATAACCTTTATCTAGTCTTAATTTTTGCTCTAATAAAACTTTCTAAGAAAACTCATATGGTGCTACATGAAAATCTAAATATATTCCATTTATAGGTATTTTAATAGAACCCAGTGTTTTAAAATAGCTTTTGGAGTTATTCCTGATATTAATATTTGTTCATCATTATTTATATTATTCATATTTATATTATTCTTCTTAATAATGTTCAGTTGTGCTCCACTATCTACTAGCAACTTATAATTTGTACATGTAACTTGATTTTCTACTTCTATATATTGTAATAAATTTTCCAACTTCAAAACATACGTTTGTATAATAGGTTGATTTTTTATATTATCAGATACTCCTACCTTTTTACTTTCTTCCTTCAATATTATTGGTTTCACAATTTCTTCAATATTAGTTTGTAGTGGGAACGCTTTGATTTCTCTTCCTAGTCGCTCCCTCCTGGAAGAGTATTGTAGTTTCCCTGGTTATTTTTTAATTCTGTAACATCTTTCTGCTGTATGATTTAAACCTTTACATATTGTGCAGAATTCCTCTTGCTCTTTTTCTAGCATTTTAATCTGTTAACAGTGATCTATTTTATGTCCTGATTTGTTGCAATACTCACAAAATGAATGTCTAGATTTTTTTCGATTTTCTAAGGCCGTTAATTTCTTGCATTCTTTTACTATGTGTCCTCCTATTTTGTAATACTTACAGAATTTCTTCTGAAAACCTCTGTTATAGTTATTACTGCTAGTTTGCTGTGTTTGTTGTCTGTTTTTAGATTTGTTGCAGGTTTTAGCTATGTGACCTATTTCATCACACATTTGGCACTTTAACTGTTGCTTCATTTTATATTCCGCAACAAGAATTTTTGCTCTTTCGCAATCTGCTTCTTCATGTCCGAATGTGTCACAAATCGTACATATTCTGAAAAACGATCTTCCTTCACCTGCTTTGCAATATTTTATTGTATGCCATTTTTTATTGCATCTTCTACACACAGCTTCTGGGCAATTTTGTATTGCGTGGCCTGGATTATCACAGTATTCACATTTTTCAACCTTATTTATCATTGCATTTGAACAACTATTTGGACTATGTCCTGCTTCCTTGCATTTCCAACAGACTTCATATTCGCCTATATATGGGCATTGACTTGCTTCGTGTCCCAGTTCTTGACAATATTGGCAGTGATTATTTTGTTTTTTATTAAATTGACATGCGTTGATGGAATGTCCTGGTTGACTACAAAATTTACAAATCAATTTTATTTTATTTGTTACATTTCTGCAGTTATTAGAATAATGGTCTGATCCTTTGCAGTATACACATGCTCCTGTACGACAAAAAAGCGCTTCGTGCTGGAAATCACTACATATTTGGCACGTCAGCACTTTTTGTGTTTTTTCTAGTCTATCATATAGGTTGTTGATGACACTCTTACACATACCTTTTCTATCTTCTAAATAGCTCTCGATTTCTATAGCTGCTTTTGAAATTTCTTGCACTGTTTTTTCTTCACCTAATTCACACTTGATTTCCGTTTTTAGTCCTTTCTTATATCTTTTGGCTGCTTCGTTATCTAATTTTTCTTCAAATTGTTTTTGCTCTTGTTGACTAGCTCCTTCTAGCTTCTTCAACTCCTTTGCTTTTATTGCCATTCTTCTCAATCTATTTGTATACTGTACCACTGTTTCATCCTCTCCTTGTATAATTTTTCGAATTTTCCAGCATATTTCATATATGTCATCTTTAATTGGATACAGTGTTCTAACTCCTTCTATTAAATCGTCCAAATTTTTGACTGTTGATACTCACAATGATTCCTCTGCTTCTCCTCTCAATTTCATTTTTAGTAATTCTGTTAGGCTTTCGTCATCTATAGGCTCTATTAATCTTTTTGCTTGTTTTAATATTTTTATAAATTCAGCGGGTGTCAGATTTTTTCCATCATATTCTGGTACGTAACTCGCTACATCTTTCAGACTTAATTTCTTCAGAGGCCGTAATGCAGCCCCTCCTGCTGCTTCTCCTTGAATACTCATATTTTCGTTTTCTTGTCTGTTTTCGTTGTGCACTGTTTGATTTATATTATCTTGATTTACTTGGTTATCTTGCAATAGAATGTGATTTTCAGAATTTATATTTATTGTCTCACTTTCGTTATCAGTGTTTTTTACAAATAGATTCTCAAATTTTATTAAACTTTTTTTCTCCTCTAACTCTGTGTCAAAGGACAAATTTGCAAGAGCCTTGTTATTGTTGTTGAACCGCAAATCTTTCGATGTACCTACCAGTAAACTTAGCTCTGCTAGGAATTATGCCGTTTGTTAATGCTCTCGCTTGTTGGATCTGCTATCTATCTTTCTTGTTTTTTATGCTCTGTATTTTCTGTAGTCGAAGTTTTCATTTATCTTTACTGTTACTTTGACGTTTTTATTTTCTTCTTTTTGCTGTTGTTCATTTGGTGATCGTTGTACTTTCGTGCTTTTCCTGAAAACGTGTTCTTCAAGTGACCCCGATAACTGATTTCTTAAACTTGGATTTGCTTGCACTTTTTTTCATGTAAGTCTTGCGCTATCAGGCGTTTTCTTCTCTGGATTTGCTTTATCAGTCATTTGAATATTTCATTATTTGTACGACTTCCGCGATTTTGCTGATGCTTGTTGTTTCTGTAGGTCACTCACTACTCCTTGCGCTACTAGTGAAATTTGACGCGAGCCGCGTATAATCTTGACATATGTATTACACCTTGTTCTCTCTAATCTTGTTGACACATGATACTTTTCTTTACTTATATTCTTGTTGTATTTGATAAGTTGATTTATTATTATCTTTAAGGGTTTTTATAAATTGTCTTATTCTCACTTTTTTTCTAATGGATTCAGTTTATTCAATGCTTTCTTTATTTTGTATCGGAACCAATTGTTACGTCCTGACTACTAAATGATTTATAATAATCAAAACGTACTGAATGGTGTAGTGACAAGGCTCTAATATTCAAAACTAGTTAGTACGCGCCTAACACTCTCACTGTGTTAGTTAATAAATATTTAAACCTTACCTTGTTGTGCTTTAATCAGGTTGATTTATAAATGAAATAATGTTACTGCTTTGCTTTAGATAACGGAAACTGTTTATTTCTTTATTCTTATAATCGCATTTATACTTGTCGTTATGATTATGTATTAGACTCTTTAATTTTTAGTTTGTACTTGTCACCAATTGTCGGACTGGCGTGCGGTACGGAGCTCTAATTTTGAACTCTGCTAAAGTGCTCACAAAACCTTTTAAAAGCTTAGTATGGCACAATATGTTTATGGAGATTTATAAACATTATATCTTAAGAGTATCGAAATTGTACACATAAAAAGTGGCGCTCGCTTGTTACGTCACGGAACGCTGAGTGTACATTTTGGCTGTGTCAGCGATCATTGACACATTTACACGTTTCGACAGCATTTTTGCGAACGTAATAAGAATTTGAATTTTGATTCTTTAAAACAATGAGACATCAATGTGTCCTACTTACAATTGAAAATGAAACATCAAAAATTACGTTATAGACGTAACACCGATAACTTTTTTACTGATACTGCTGATTAAACATTTTAAAGCTTTGTAAGAGAAGTACACTTGAAATAGTTTGAGAAAATACGAGCAAACAGACCAAAAAAGTGTTAATTGTTGCTTCTTGATATGACTGCACCTCTTAATATGAAATTATAGATACACTAATTGAGTATACAAACTCAATCACTCAAAGCACTCGAGCATCATGTACTGAAATTTAATGATCTCTTTTCTTGCACTAATAAGAGTTACGTTTACACTGTCGGCTTAGCCTTGTACACCAAAAGTACACCTGAAACGTTTTGATAAGCTTCTTACAGCGACAGTTTAATTAATCTAATTCATGTGATAAGAGCAAGCAGACCAAAAGTTATGTTGATTGTCGCTTCTTTGTATCACTGCACTTTTATAATATTAGATGGTCAACGCACTTATTGAATATATCCACTCAATTATTCAACGCACTTGCACAGTTTACTGAAACAATTCTGCGTAATACAAGCAAACAGATAAGCAGTAATCTTGAATAATTCACTCGACTCTTGAGATTGTTTTTGGATACATGTGTATTCTGCACTTTTAATACGTAGGATTGCCAAAGTGTGCCAACTTATAAAAGTCTTAAAAAAATTTTTTTGCTAATACACTTTTGCTAGTAACTTCAATATTTCCATTGCTGGTTGATTGACTTCTCACAGGGTTTCTGCTGTCATTCGAAGAGTGAAATGTAAATAACATACTTTTAACAAATAAATGAGATCTTATTTTAAATTTGTACAAAAGTCAACAATCAACTCGAATTTGAAATAAGATACTTATCTGACAAGAATTAGGTTAAGGTTACAGCTGTTTCCGGAACTTTGTGTTAGGCTCCGTTGCCGCTATCACGTACTCCTTTTCTCCAACAAGAATATGATACGTTGCTGTTAGGGACTTTTCACACGTTTCACAAGATATTAGCGACTGCGATGTGATTGTGTGCACATTACCGATCATGAATCAATCAAAATTTTATTTGAAAACTCTTCGAGCAAACTCCGATTTTATTTGCCTTAAAACATGAATAGTGAAGTAGACATTATCGACGAACTATGATTAGGGTCCAGACCTCTAAATCATCATACGTATAAACGCTACATTCACACAGATCAATCATATCACAGTCCGAACTGACCTAAATGTCAAAAGTTTTTACTGAGTTGCAATGTTCAATGCCAATGATTCAAATAATATAAAAAAATTCCCGAGGAAGTGTCAAAGCTTTGGCGTTTTGCAATTTGTAAATTCATCGTTACTCTCGGTGGCTGCTCCGGAAGGCGGAACAACCCGAACAACTCGTTGCTCAGCCTCTGCAGCCTCCACGCAGGTCAACGAGAGCAATCTTCAGGGCAAGAAAATTAAGCTCCAATAGGGAACAGACATGATTTTTAAAACCTTTTTTAAAATAAACTTGAGGTTAAATCTTACACATATATAAGTACAACAGTTACGAATTTTACTGCAATATTTGCTGAGTAATATTGTTTTGAAAATCCGGTTTGCTAATGATACGCTTAAACGATTGAGAGCTCACGTGATCAATATGATGGCGCGAAGGATGAAAATATATATAACCGCATGAAAATTCTAATACAAAAAATGACTATTATTTTCTCCAAAACCATAATAGAGATGACACATATTGCTTCAAAATCAAAATCGATTCATGATTATGATATTTTCTATTGTATATAAGTATTTATACGTATATAGCAAAATCATGTTTGTTCTCTATTGAAACGTGCATTTTCAGAAAGAAAAACAAAAGTTCAACGATTTCGCGATAAGTGAGAGAATTTCGGTCACACGCCTAGCATTTGCTCCATTGCTCCACTCTTGTTTTACCTAACATAATAGTTATATAGTAGATACAAATTTTTTAAACTGCGCGACAAAAATATACTAGTTTGTAAAGCGTATAATATTTAATATGTTAAGATATGTGTACGAAGTATCGTATTATATTCGCATATTTTACTGTATAAAAAATAATGTAATCACTGAAATACCTTCTTTTGCAGAGCAACAAGAATCTGCTTCTTTCGCTTCAATGTTCCACGTCGTCCAATTTGTGGAGAGCCCCGCAGCTGTCATCGTCTCAGGAATTTGGCTGAGGTGTGACGGAAAAAATTGCGTTTGGCCTCACAAAAATTCGGAATATTCGATCCAGCAACAAATATTGGCCAGGAGAACGCTTTCAGAAAACTGGATTATGCGAAAAGTAGCCTGCATATTAGAGTATGTGGATAAGAATGTGAATATAGGGCTCGATCAATTTACCAAAAAATACCTCTGATATTTTTAATTTTTTGAGCCTCATA
>QLSS01000319.1:100315-111418 GCA_024372645.1 Trichomalopsis sarcophagae | reverse complement strand
AGAGAGAGAGAGAGAGAGAGAGAGATTAGATTAGATTAGATTAGATTTATTTGCGTACATTGTATTGTACAATAGTAAGAATTAGCATTATGTAGTTAAAGTAAGAATAGTAAGTATAAATTAGAAGTAAAGTAAGTTGAGGCGTGTGTAGAGTAAGTGTAGTGTAAAAGTGTACTGATAGTGAAGATGATTAGTATGAGAATGAGTAAGTGTGTGCGTGTACATGAATGTCGATGAGTTATGTGTTTTCAAGTTTAAAATAGTAGTCTTTAGCAAGCCTTTTGAAGGTGAGAGTAGATGAGGTGTTTCTGATGTGAGATGGCAGGCTATTCCATAAGTATGAGGCGCTGATATGAAACGAGTTCCTCAGCGTCTCAGTCGCGAAAGCAGGTATCTCCAGTGGTGTCACCTCACCCCTCACAGGCCGGGGCGAGACGCGGAAGTCGAAAAAGGCCAGTACGTATGATGGTACGACCGTGTTGAACATTTTATGAAGGAAGCAGACTGTGAAATACTTCCTGCGTCCAGCAGTGGTTAGCCACTGCAGCTCCCGCCTGTACGGGGAGATGCGCTCATCCCTCCTTACACCATAGATGTACCGGATTTCTGTATTCACGAGTCTCTGTAGTTTCAAGTCGAGTTCCTGCGTCAGGTCACAGTATGCAAGAGAACAGTAGTCGATTAGCGGAAACAGCAGTGCCTGCACGAGATGTTTACGCAATCTGAGGTTGGTACTCTTTCTAAAAAAGTAAAGCCTGTACATTAGCGAGTGAGCACGCTTACACACTTGTGTGACATGCTCCTTCCATGAGAGTTTAGAGTCAAGCACCAATCCCAGATTGCGCACGGAAGACTCAAAGCTGACCTGGGAACCCCGATATTAATGAAAGTGTTGGCTGTAGAGGGAAGTAGATTTATGTAGTAGCGGGAGCCCAGGACGATTGCCTTGGTTTTAGTAACATTAAGTTTAAGTTTGTTTTACGCAGCCCAGCCCGTTATCCTCTCGGCATTAGCACTCATCTTGACTGATAAAGAATCGAGCTCCTCGAGGTGGCAATGGCTGTAGATCTGCAGGTCATCCGCGTAGATGAGATGGGAAACATCGGAGTCCAGGCAGAAACCGATGTCATTGATGTACAGAGCGAACAGCAGGGGACCTAAGACGGAGCCCTGCGGGACGCCGATGTTAAGACGCTGCAAGGAAGAACGCTCGCTACTGTCACCAACGACAGCCTGCTCTCTTCCAGTGAGATAGGAGGCAAACCAGCGGATAACCTGCTTAGAGAAGCCAAAAGTTGTTAGCTTCCTCAGGAGCCGGACGTGGCACACAGTGTCAAACGCCTTGCTAAAATCAAAGAGCAGAAGGAGTGTCACTTTCTTTTTGTTTATCCCGACCCTGACATCGTCAGTTAGCTTAATTAGGCCAGACTGAGTGCTGTGGCCGGTGCGGAAGCCTGTCTGATAAATGTCTAGTAAGAGCCTTGATTCTAGGTATTGCTAGACCTGCTTGTGCACCAGCCACTCCAGGGCTTTGGAGAGAAAGCAGAGAAGTGAAATCGGGCGGTAGTCAGTCAGGGTTGTTGGTGAACTGACTTTGTTGAGTGCACGCACCAGTGACAATTTCCAGGCAGATGGGAAACGGGCCTCGCTCAGAGACAGGTTGAAGATGTGACATAATACAGGAGCGAGAACTGGCAGTGCTTTTAATATAACAAGTGCGACACTGCACTCAACACGTCCGATTCCGTTATAGGGATGAACTCAAAATGTTCCGGGAGGTCAAGACTTTCCAGGGTTAGAAGATAGTTCTCAACAGCAGGCGCTAGCGGATCATTGGAGATCGAGCTAAAATGCTTGTTGAGCTCATCTGTGCTAAAGCGAGGTGGCAATGGGGCCTTAGTGGCGGAAATTCCAAGTTTCTCCAGCTCTCTCCAGATCTCGGCGATATCAGTCAAGGTTGACAGGCGTGAATAGTAATAATCCAGCCTGGCTTCCTCGACCTGTTTATGAGTATAGTCCCTAGCTTGTCTGTATAAGCGGAGATCTGAATCAAGCCTGGAGTTCCTGAAACGCCTGTATAGTCTATCCCTCTCAGATACAAGGTCACGAAGAGCCGCGGAGAACCACGGGTGACGCTGTTTTTTAGGTGTTACAGTCCGTGATGGGGCGAGTTGATTGATGGCATTAGTAAGGTTAGCGTTAAGTGTAGAGATGCATTCGTCAAGTGATGATAGGGTGAGAGATGACCAGTCACATGCGCTAAGAAAGTCCCTTAACTTCTCGGCGCAGATTCCTTTAAAGTTACGGTAGGAGTATGTGCTAGGTACGTGTCGTGGAATCTGTACGTCGAGAGTGGCCGTGATAAGGTCATGTCCGTTGATGAAAGGTGAGTCTGTCTTCCAGTGTGACAGCAGGCGATCCTGCTCGTCGATCAGACACAAGTCAAGCCAGGTACAGAACCCTGTTTATGGTGCGTGGCACCATATGGGATGGAAGAAAGGGAATTTTCATCAATGAAGGCCCTGATGAAACTGGCATCTTCAGAGGATGAAAGCTGATCAGAGTTGAAATCTCCCATTATGACCTTCGTTGAGTAATTGTGCATGTGGGTAGTTAGCTAGTCAATAAAGTTAGAGCCTTGAAAGAATGGAGCGTGAGGAGGACGATACACAACTCCCACGAAGATCGGAGAGATTCCCTTTGCCGATACCTCACAAAAAAGGTATTCAGGCTTACCCGGCTTGCCAAACCATTCACCGTCAGATGATGAGTTCACAGTCAGTGATATATGTATGTAGAGGGCCACACCTCCTCCGTTTCTGTTTCTGTCCCGTCTGTAAAGTACGTAGTCGTCCAGTGAAGGGATGGACGTTACCTTTTCGCTCAACCAGGTCTCAGTAACAGCTATTACGTGGAATGGAGAGCGAGTGGATAAAAAGAGCCTGATCATCTCAATGTGACCCGTAAGCGAGTTCGCATTGAAATGACAGACTCGTAGACCCTCTGACAGAGACGCTTCAGAGCCGGGTGAAAACGTGGCAGATGAGCTTGATGGTGGGTGTGGTGAGATGATATGTTTGTGTTTGAGCCTCAGTGTAGAGCGATGTCGGCAGTGAGAGGGAGCCGGGCTAAAAAAGCATCCAGTTCAGCGTTGGTGTTGATGACGGTGGCCCTCTCCCTGTCGTCGTTGCAGCGCATGTAAAGCCTTCCTTCTCGGGTGAACGTGCGGCAGCCCTGCCTCCTCTTGGCCTCCAGCCTGGCCCTCGAACGCAGCTTGTGGACTTCAGAGGGAAGCAGCTCGTTGATGTTTATGAGCCCTTGATGGTCAGGGCTCAGAGCTTTAGCTTCCTCCAGCAAGGTGGCGTCCAATTCGCTGGTGTGCAGCTTACGTTTCCGGGCCTTAGCAATCACTATGGAGCGTGCAAGCGCGCTTGAGGACAGGGTGACAGCTAGTGGTGGAAGTCTACCGTCACCCCTGGCGGAGTTGTTGGATGCATCAAGTCTCCCCATAGTCCTAACTGATGCTATATCCCTTCTGAGGACCGTGGGGTCAAGCGCGCTCACGACTGAGTAGGCGAGGAGGTGCAGCGATGTTTCGCGGGAGTAGTGCAGGCCAGTGACGACGATCACGCTGTTGGATGACTGCTCATGTCGCCTCCTGACCTCTGCCAATTCGCTGCGCAGACTACAGATCTCCGCAGCGCCCGGCATAGTACTGCTGCTGTCCTGCTGCTTTGTCAGGCTCCTCGACGAGAGGTCTTCTATTTGTGCCTGCAACTCGGTGATGGTGGACTCAGCATTTTGAATGCGAGTCTTGAGTGCAGGCAGCTCATCGAGGGCCTTGAGACGCTTCTCCAGCGGTCCAAGTCGCTGCTCAATTTTGGAGATCCTCTCTGACACGATGTTCTGCGTCTTGAGGGATTCCGTTTGAGCGTTGCGGATGTCGTCTAGAGCTCCGCGAATATCCATCAAAGCCGCCTCAATGGACGGCGTAGGTGTCGTTGCGCCGGCCAGGCGGGTTGGTGACGGATACCGCGAAGCGTTGGCTGATGGTGGTGCCGACCGCGTCTTCTTGCCCGCTGGTTGCTGCTGTTTGGGAGTACCCTTGCCTGCTGCTGTTGTTGCAGTTACTCCCAAGACAGTTGTTGCAGCAGAGGATGATTTTGTCCTCGCTTTGCCTCCCCTGCCGTTGCTCTCCGCACAGGAGAGACAGGCTATTGTTTGCCTGTCGCTCATCACCATAGCCTTGACGTTGACAGTGTTCTGACACTTCACGTGGAAGTATAAACCACAGTGTTCACATCTCTTCGGATCTTTATGCTGAATCGGTTGTTTGCAGCTGCTGCATTGTTGAAATGTCACTTCCACGTTCTTCTCACCGTTTGCACTCATTTCTCGTCGCTAATTTATTGGCAGTCGGTGAGGCAGATATTTGTTAAGAGTGATAGATTATCGACGGAGTGAAAGAGTAGATGGTGTGACTCTTACGGCTAGATGGCGGGTTAGCGGAGAGAATGTGAAAGTGAAAGTACCGACCTCGAAAAAGTGTGAAGACGTCTTGAAGATTCTCCCACGAAGTAGCAGGTGTCGCCACGATGTAGATTTCGGAGAGAAGGAGACGCCGTGCAGGTGCGAAAACAAGCCAAGCCAAGCGGAGCAGATTTGTAGGTTAGGAGCAGTGTAGAAAGTTGGCAGATGAAATAATGAGTTAAAAGAATTGCAGCCTTCGGTGATTTATATATCAGCGTGAAGGTTGCAAAAAGAAGCGTGCAACTATCTACAACAGAAGAGGGCCCGAAGGCAAGAAGCAGCAGAATAATGATCAAAAGAATGGCAGATCAGCAGAGCTGTCAACAGTACTCACCGGAGAGAGAGAGAGAGAGAGAGAGAGAGAGAGAGAGAGAGAGAGAGAGAGAGAGAGAGAGAGAGAGAGAGAAAGAGGGAGAGTGAGAGAGAGAGAGAGAAGTGGAGCAGTTATCCCTCCGCCGTCGCAGCAGTAGATAAGCGCTCTTCCATAGAGATGAGCGTGCGAGCAAGTCCCAGCGTAACTTCCGCCGCACTGCCAACGACATCCTCACGGATAAACTTGACACAAGCGCTTCTATCATCGAGTGCTTTAGTGGCCGATCGATAGTAGGACGTATATAGCATATCAGCAGCTTTCGCGCTTAGACTGCTGCTGGGCCTCGGAGGGATCGTAGTATTCGTATAGAGTAGGTATCGTGCGCGAGCAGTTGACTGCAGCAGTGGCCAGCAACGACGCAGCAGCAGCAGCTTTTATCCACGTGGTACGTATGTGTGTATATAGTGTGTGATAATGCGGCGTGGCTGTATCTGCTTGGTGCTCGTTTTTTCACTCGTTGTCGTGTCAGTGCTTGCGATATGAATCAAGCTCTGTCAGGACCATTGCTGGGATTACAGCTCGGAAAACGAAGGAGAACTTTGATAGCAAAACGATTTTGGGGAGAGCTTGCGACGTTGAGGTTGGGAGCTTTGCTTTGTTGACATGTTTTGGCCATGTGTAGATGATTATTGATGTATGAGCACTCGTGTGCACATAGTTTCAGTCTGTTTGAACGAGCGATTTTTGTAGTGAATACCGTTAAATTTTAATGCGAGCGCATTTTCTCGCTTGATTGCATGATTGTACTCAGCTGCATGCGTTGAAGGGTCGCCGAGCGTATTTATATATTATGCTATCGAGCTGCGCGTTCTATATATCTATACGACAATCTTTCTGAAAGGAATAGTCGATACTATTTGCTTTTATGTGTGATTGAAATAGAAAAAACGACCTTGAACATCTTCCGAACGAAATTTCTTTCATCGCAAGCTTTTATACACGCACACAGAGAGAGAACGAATTTTGGAAGTACTAAGCGAGTAAGCGGTACTAAGTGTCACTTCGAAGCGCTTTGCGATTGCTGCGCACATTGTATTATTTTGTTTAGCTCATCTAAGTCGTATACGCGTTGTATTTAGAGTAGCTTTTATATTTCAAATTTAGATTCCCTAATTCTACTTACTTCCATAAGTAGATATATCACAAAATCAATGCCAAATATTATGCATAACATTTTTTTTATTTGTACTTTTCTTATCTACGTTTATTTTTGTAATAAATGAAAATTTTACTTACCTTCGGTTTACATTCATTTAACTATATAACTAACGGAATAATATAAAGAATAATGACACCCATACTGAAAAAAATCACCTGATAATCACCTGATTTTCACCTGATTTTCACCCGATTTTCACCTGATAATCATGCCAAAACGTCAGGTGATAATCAGGTGATAATCAGGTGATAATCAGTTTGATATTTGAGGTATAATCTAGTCGAAACTTCTTTTTTTTTTAATTTTCAGAGTTGGGTAATTTTTTTGTAGTAATAGAATAATATTTCAAATCAGATTTAAAAACTATTTAACTTTTATTTTGTGGTGGATCCAATAATACAAAAAGGTAAAAGGAAAAAAAAGTATTAAAATTTTGTTCAAAATATTTATTAAGTATCAATAATGTAACAAATTTGGTATAGGCAAAATATACATGTTTCCTGAAATTTTTAAAAAAATACAAATACTTTTTATTTCTCTCGTAGGTACAATAGAGCATTCTTCCTCAATTTCTGCAATTTGATGTAACTTACGATAATATTTTGCATTAAACTTTCGTGTTTTAACAATATTACAGATTGTAAGTTCCTTTTTATTTTCTTTGTCTGTAATAAATAGTTCTAATCGAGCAAATCTGTTATCTTTCAATAATACGAATGAATTGTTTGATCTTTTTTTTTCCCTTTTAGCCGATTCATATAAACAATCATCTTTTATCATTTTAATACGAGCTGCTGCATCATTTGATAAATTAAAATTCACTAATAATGGATTATCTACGTTGTTACCTTTACCAATGTAAGTTACATCAGAAATTTTATAACAGTTCTGAAGTCGTGATCCAAGAATATCAACACAGAATAACTTCACGAGTTCATTTATACGTGGATATGCAAATTCTTGCAAAACTGTTATTGTATGAGTCATTTTCATATGCCTAATTATTTGCTGTGTAACGACCTTTGAACATTTGATTGCTTTAAGTAAAACGTGATTCCCTGATTCAAAAGAAAACGTAGAATGGCACCACAAAGGTCCCCAATTCAATACCCTTTGAGATATATGAAGGAGTTGATGCACGTTGTATGTCATCGCTTTCTGTCCAAAATAGCATTTAGTTTTCGCGACAAATTCATGTAGCATCTCATCTGCTCGGTTTAACTCTTCAATGTCTATTTTTTTCTGAAGTAATATATACATGCTTTCGACAAACAAAAGCCAGTGATAATAGTGATCTCTTTTAGATGTTCTGGTAAAACTACGGCGCTATAATACAATATATAATTCTCCCACTCACGGGCTTTCCATTTATCCCTTAAACTAATTGGTCGACTTAATTTCGAAATCTGATGTGGTGCAGTAATCTGATTAATTTTACAATCAATTTCTGCTATGTCATCATTATTCATTGATGAAATATGATATTCAGTAACCTGTTTTGCTACGCCTTCCAAGCAGCAATGCATGTAGTCAGGGACAAACCCTGAAATAATATTAAAATATGGTAAATTTATTAGAGCAGACGGATTCTTAATGCCATTCACTGGATTGTCGGCAGTAGCAATCATCATTTCATGAATAGTAGTTTCATGGTCTCTGAGAGCAGTATTTTTTTCCAATAGGGGATAATTCATAGCATTGTCAAGCCACACGCCAGGATGATAGCACCAACTGCATGCACATTTTCCGTTAAATTGCTTTATTCCTTGACAAGGAGCACGAGCTACTGAATCTACACAGCAATTAATAATATGCAGGTCCAAAACACGCTCTTCTCCTTTTATAACACATCTAATGCCTTCTTTTGTTATTCTGTTTACCATTTCAACGAATGTGCCCAAAAATACACTCATATCTGGTTTATTTTTATTAAACCACAACCCACAATTAACTAATTTAGACATTCTTTGTTGTTTTGGCAACTCATTAATCATGAGGAATAATGACCATATTGAAAATTGAGAACACTTAAATTTATTTGCACCATCTGTATTGAAAATGGCACTAAGATAATTTGTTTTTTTTTTGTTCTGGTAAAGAACGAACAAATTTTCTATACTCTTTACCATCATAAATGTCATTTAAACAATTAGCTTCATGCTCTCTTTCTTTTACCACGAACTCGTAATGATCCTGATATATACTGATCAAATCTCTTATCTGGGATGAAGGGTCCATTAAAACAAAAAAACTGGTATTGCTGGGATTATCGAGATTTAGGTCTGTTGTGCATATACTACAGCTTTTTACATCCTGAATTTCATCCAATTGTCCTATGTATGCAGTACAATTTGGACATACTGCGTGAAATTCAACTTTATCCGTAGAATCAAATAATTGGTCAATAAAATACCGCGAATTTGGAATAACCTCGGTTTCAAAAATCGTATTTATCATTTTACATAAATTTGACAGTGCACTAACAGATGTATTGTTTGACATACAATATTTTAAAACCATCAATAATAATTCACCCTGGCTTACATCGGCAGAAATTGATAGAGGTTTAAAAAAATTAACATCCTTTATCATATCATGTAAGCTTTTGGGATTCTGCGGTGCTGGAGAAGAATCTGCAATTTTTTCTTCGAGTAGTATCTGGTGAACATACTCCTTCAAATCATTCTCATATTCAGTGAAAGTAGTAATCTGAAAAATATATTTCTATAAATAAAGTAAATATTTTTTTTTTAAATTTGAAAAATTAATTATTTATTTCTTAATTTTTCAAGTGATAAATCACGTATTTAATAACGTTATTAATCACGCGAATAATCATGTGAACGCAAAATTTGTAAGTAGCATGCCCTCCTTGCTAAAAAAATTAATAGAAATCGATTCAATTTTCAAGATTTTGAAGCTAAATCTTAATCCCACGTTTTTTATTAGAATTCGATTAAAATCGATGGAATCAATGGAAGTCGATAAAATTCTATACGAAAAATCACTATTAAGTAAGTCAATAGGCTAATCGTTGATATAAATCATGGACTTTAAATGTTGTTTTTCTTATAGAATTTTATCGACTCCTATCGATTCTGTCGGTTTTAATCGAATTCTAATACAAAACGTAGGGGATTCAGATTTAGCTTCAACATCGATTGAAAATTGAATCGATTTCTACTAATTATTTTTAGCAGGGCTATTTAGCTGTTTTTTACCAACTGGATAGTAATACCTGAACAGGCCACCCTACTTCTAAATTTTGCGTTTTTAAGGGGACAAAACACTTTCAAAACTCAAAAATAGTACTTTTCGAAACAAGTGCGTAAAATATGGTTTTACGCACCGAGTGCGCATAGCACGCGAGGTCGGTAATCCTTACGCACGAGTGTTGAACATTATTTTTTAGCATAGTGTGAGTAAAATTCGTTTTTACGCAGACTATGAAAAACAATCTATTTTTTTATTTCTTATTTTTGTACAGAATTTTCCGTGAAGCAAGCCCTTGAAATCCGTTTATAACAAAAAATTATTATTGCAAAGTTATAAACAAAAAAGTGAAACAGCTTCAATCAAAAAGGTTTACTAAATAATGATTTATTCGTATTTGGATTTCATTCAGTTTATATTAGTACTTGTAATTAATAAATTAGTTTGAATATTTTATTATGTAATTTATGAATGAAACAACCAAAAAAAA
Source organism: Trichomalopsis sarcophagae (assembly GCA_024372645.1). Classification (NCBI taxonomy): domain Eukaryota; kingdom Metazoa; phylum Arthropoda; class Insecta; order Hymenoptera; family Pteromalidae; genus Trichomalopsis; species Trichomalopsis sarcophagae. The sequence continues at coordinate 101,653 of QLSS01000319.1, read as the reverse complement.
TTGTTATTAAATTGAATTACCGCGGATGTGCATTCTATCGTACGCGGGAATCAAAATCCTTGAAATACCATAACCGATCATGTAAACAGATTATTTGCTCTGCTTGTTCAGTGCATACGCATGAGTTTTTCGTCTGCTAGCTAATATTATCTACTGTCAGTATTACTAAAAGTGTAAGTTTTAATTACAACTTCATAGGTAGATGTCCAACTTTATGTTAATCAGATAAGTATAGAGTAGTCAACAGTCAGGTATTATGAAAAGAACTGTTTCTTTAGTATTTTTTTCCTTTCAGAGAATTGTATGTGCATCCATGGTGTATGAAAGAAGTTATTTCTACATATTCTACATATTACTTCAACAAAATCTGTTGGTTGTCAAGAATATTCATCATAAACAAGAATGTGAGTAGCTGTATTAGTTATATAATCAACCATGCGTAAAACAACTTGTATCGATAATCTCTACTTTATTTTTCAGCTTACTGACTAATATATGCTAATTAATAAATATTGTATATGGGTCTGGAACACAAGTTATTCTACAAATTTTAAGGTAAATAAATAACTGAATAGTGATTGTGAATAGTGATAAAGTAAGTATTGCTGAGTTTATTTCCTTGATATCATGTTCAACAATCAACACTAATTTGAAAGATAAAAATATAGAAATTCTACGGACAGTGCTCAAACATTTAAAAAAGTACACGGAGTGTAAAACATGGATACACAGGGGTTCCTATCAATTTAACGTGCTAAAAATCAAGATTATATCCTTATATATTAGAAAAAATTTTATTTTAATAGTAATTTTATTTTTCAGAGTTTAGAAGGGTATAAAATAATCAGTTTTTGTTATGAAAATTTTTGTTTTGTAAACTAATATTTGTCTAAGAAAAAGTAAAATGATTAATACAATTATTACCTGACTATGATCTTCTACTTCTGTGTTTGATTGATTTTGATAGATTACATCATTTATTATTTCAGATTGACTAGATGGCTGCGTTGTCTAAAAACAAATATATATTTCGATTATAACTTTGCATAATTATGAGATAAAAAAAATTTAGATTTTTAATAATAGTATACTAACCTTAAATTGATCGCGAATTGGCGATATCACATTCCTGCATCTGTATGCAGTCCTTTTTGATATGCCTTCATCGCCTACTTCTAGGTATCGTTTATATCTATTGATATCCATTTTTTTCAAATTTTATTAATATTAAACAGAACGAAAAATAATATTTGTTTTGATAAACACAAAAAGCTTTCTCTGTTGTCTGTCTGTTTCTCTCTCTCTCTCTCTCTCTCTCTCTCTCTCTCTCTCTCTCTC
>QLSS01000319.1:86116-100215 GCA_024372645.1 Trichomalopsis sarcophagae | reverse complement strand
CTCTCTCTCTCTCTCTCTTTCTCTCTCTCTCTCTCTCTCTCTCTCTCGCTCTACAGATTCCATCGTGGTTTTGTTAATTGTAACATTGTATTTGTTAATTATTTTTCTACACTAAATTTGCGCATCGTTTGCTCGTACTAAAAAAAATTTGTACTATTTAATTTTCGTTAACTTTTTTATAATTAATGTACAATAATATAAGATAACTCAGTCGATTGCCGCCTTATGGAAAGCAATGCAATGTATAGGTGTATACTTATATATGCATTTGAGTATAGATATTTTCACGTAGAAAACCTTACAGTATACTTATGTATAAAGGTAACAAAACAGAAATGTGAGTGTATACTGATTGTGTTATAATCGAATTATACACATAACAATGTGATAATTATAGACAAAAAAATAAAAAATTAAAAGTATAGTATACTTAAATTCGCTATAGATGTGAAGTTTTTGGTACCACGTGTATTATATATATATATATATATATATATATATATATATATACGTCGTATTAAAAAAACTGACTAATTCGAGACTTTGTCTGCAGGCAGAACTAATCAGTTTTATATTTTTTATATGCTAAAATTAAAGATAATTATTATAGTCAAAAAAAGTGTTCAGTAGTAAAAATAAGTGTTCAGTAAAAAAACCATTTACATAAATATATATATATATATATATATATATATATATATATATATATATATATATATGAATATATACAATATTTATCAAAGCAAATACTTTTCCAAAATGGTATACTTTGCAAGCTTGCGATACTTTGACGATTCCATTAAATATTACTACATGCCAGTTTCTTCGATATACTTTAATAAGAATGATGATCATCCTATTAAACCTAATGATTTAAATGATTTTGACAAGAAGCACAAATATTATGTTTTATGAAATGATAACGTCAAATATCAATGTCACATTGTATGCTTAGGAGGTAAGATATATAATTACTAAATATGAATATATTACTGATAATAAATGAATGGCAATGTTAAATGTAAAATGAAAAAAAGCTAAAATTATTTTATGTTTTAAAACATGTCTATATATTATAAAAACTTGCAGAGTCTTTAGAAGACGTTGAAAGTAGAGCATTAAACAAACCCAAAAGATTAATTATCCCAAAACAACTGACTTCAAGCAAAGATGAACGGAAAAGGAAAGATGTCGATGCTATAAACCCTGTAAATATCAAAAATTGTCCCAGATAATTTTGTTATAATAACAATTAATAATTATTTTATCTCATTTTATTTACGTTAAACTAAAGGTTTGTAAGAAAGTTTCACAAAAAAAATGCAGAACGCATTATACAGACACATAAAAATCAGGTATTAATGAATAGTCGATCAGAATTAGTTTTGGAAGACAAGAATAATTTTAACGATACACAAAATAATGAATACCTAAATTGTACTGTTCAATTGATGGATGTTCTCAAAGAATATACAGATCTTTCTACAGATAAAATAAAAGGTATGTCAAAGTATTACCTTACTTATTAGTTATACCATATGCAAAATTTCAAAAATACCGCAATATATAAATTAATTAATTAATTATTTATTATTTACAGGCTTGTATGAGGATTATCTTAAAGAGCATAAAAGGTATAAGAATATGTCTGAAGATGAACACGATGCAATGATCAAAAATTCTACCGAAGTTCTGACATGTTTAATTAGGGACGAAAGAAAAATTTTTTAAAAAAATTTGAGGGCTAAAAGAAGAAAGACAACGTAATCTTATTATTTATTTTCTTTCGTAATGTTGTTATTTATTTTTCTTAAAAATGTAATGTTTATTTTAATAAAACACATTTCACAATAATAAATTGAATTTTTTCTTTATTATAACTGTTTTAATTATTGTTTAAAAATCAGTTATAATCAACAATAATAATAATTAATAAAAATAATAATAATATATTAGAACATTCAAACATCAAACTGATTATCACCTGATAATCACCTGATTATCACCTGATTATCACCTGATTATCACCTCATTACCACCTGACGTTTTGGCATGATTATCAGGTGAAAATCAGGTGATTATCAGGTGATTTTTTTCAGTAGGGACATTATGCTCTTTTATAATATTTTACTCTGCATATAAAAACGTCTCAGAAACGTTTCCCAACCGTTTTACGGAGGTTGTAAAGTAGATTTAGAAATATTTGTAAACCGAAACTATACATATTGCATTCTGGTTTTTAAAATTATTGCTTGAAACCGGTAACGTTTCAACGACGTGTATACAACTTTTGGGACCTGTCCAGACATTTTTTTTTACCACATACGATTTAGAAACGTTTCTACATTCGGTCTTTGTAATCTCGTAAAAAGAAACGTTTCTGAGACGTGCTGAGATCGTTGCATTTTTATAAACAATTTCTTTTCCTTCAGGACCAGACACGATACAGCAATGTTTCTCAACTCCTTCTGCAATCGTTTTGAAAATGTTGATTTCACAACTAAGTGGGACATTTTAACGTTTCTATTACGTTTCTACAACGTTTCCAGGAACCTTCTGGACAACGTTTCAGGTTTCTACAGAAACGATTCTACAACATTTCACAAACGTACTGTGCTATCAGGCATATACTTCTTATACTGCAATATATCTGTGTGAATAACTATAAAAGTATATTGTAGATAAATTTAATAATCAAAATAATATTATTGACCTATGTGACTGCTTCTAGATGTCACAGCAGAATGCGCACTGGGACCAATATTTCACACTTTTTATAGATTTATTTGCGCATGCGCGGATGACATTCATAATTAAAAGACAAGTTTTTTTGTATAATTAAGGTTCGCAGTCTTCTGCACGTTTAGCATACTTTTTCTACTGCAATAAATCGGTGTAAATAACTATAAATGTATTGTAACGAGAAACAACGTCCCTCGCTACGCCAGTAATCGAGACAGGACAAAGAGTGCCGAAATAAGGCGGCGTTGGCTCAAGCGGTAGCACGCGCGCCTAGAGATCTCGGGAGCGTCGGATCGATTCTCAGACGCGCCGTCTTCTTTTGTGATTTTCTTCTCTCGTGTCAAGTCTCACCCCGTTACAGTATATTCTCGTTAAATTTAATATTCAAAATAATATTATTTAACGATGTGACTGCTTCCAAAGGTTACAGCAGAATGAACACTAGGACCAATATTTCATGCTTTTTATAGATTTATTAGCGCATGCGCTGACGACATTCATAATTAAAAGAAAAGTTTTTTTGTATAATTAAAGTTCGCAGTCTTCTGCACGTTTAGCATACTTTTTATACTGCAATATATCTGTGTCAATAACTATAAAAGTATATTCTAGATAAATTTAATATTCAAAATAATATTATTTACCAATTATTCGCGGGTTATCTCAGTAATTTGTACGAGTCGATTATAAGTCGTAAGAATTTATTAAGAATATACAGTTCCGTCTGATATACGACGTATCTTTATTATTTCGAACCGCTTTCTCTCCTTACTGTTTTTGGGGCTGCAGCTAGCTGAGCAAATCACGTGCAAAAACCCTCGCGCCAAGAAACAAAGATTCACGAGACTCTGGCGTTCACGAGGAGCGCCTGGCTTCACCGAGTCATTTTCCAAGCCTTGGGCGAGGGATTGCACCATAACTGGGGTAGCACGAAAACCCTAGTTACAAACTTATGCCCTATAACGTGTGGATTCATTAACGGGCCCTTAGCCTATTGCACTATGCAGACTCTTAACTAGAAAACAAGGAGTCTACTATATCTCGCACACAGAGCTTGAGTGGTTTGCACACACTCAATAAGCGATGCGTACTGAGAAATAGCACTCGTACTCGCTGACCAGGTACAGCCGCACGACAACAGATTGCTTGTACAAAAGGCGCTCCGTGGATCGTTTCCTGGACTTTTAAAGCCTCGGTGACGATTCAAATAGTTGTGAAATTTATTGAAACGCGGCAACGATCGACCAATCAACATCTGACGTTCAAAGATAATATACAAAAGTATGTCAGTGATACTCGCGTGAGAAGTACTCGCGTAACTCGCAGGTCAAAACACTCTCTCGGAAGTTCGGCGATCGGGGGCTCATACTGTCGCAATCGGTCTAGTATACGTTGTCTGCATGAGTGCACGAATGCAGTCATACAGGCGCTACACACACTTACATACCAAGAATATATGAACGTGGGATATTACAAATGCACAAACACGTAAGAGAAATGCCAGCAGCGGGATAATAATCGAGCCAGCAGACAAGGGCTTCTCGAACCCAATAGTGATGATTCGAAAATCAAACGGCAAATATAGATTCTGGGTCGATTTTAGAAGAATAAACGCTTTAACTTGGTGCGATGCATACCCGCTGCTGCAGATGAATTCAATCCTGAAGAAACTGCAGCAAGCTAGATACATCTCAACGATAGACTTGAAAGACAAGAGCTGCCAAAGTATCAGGAAGTCAGCGCTAAGCCTGAAAATTTACGGAGTGGAAAATTGTCGGGGGAGGGGGGGAGGGCAGTTGTATAAATACAGACCCGACCACGAACTGACGTAAGTCCTGGAAACAGATGAGGAGAAATGGTAGCTAGTAGTAGTCAAATGAAAAAGTAGTAGCCAAAAGAAAAACGAGTGAAAGTACTCGGAAGCTAGTAGTGCCAAAAGGAAAACGAGAGAAAGTACTACGAGTGCCACGATTAAAATCAAAATTAAAATAATCACGATATTTCGGTTAAAAAATCTTTATATAAATATAGGACAATATAAAAGAAGAAAACAAATTCTTGTAGTCAAATCAAATAAAAATAGGCTTTTGCCTTAGATATGAAAGGTATCTTCAAGATAAAGTGGCTTTTTAGATACAGATGACGGTTCAACAATTGTGTCCTTGGGTACAATCTTTTTAGCTAAAAGAATCTACTTTTCCTCACCAGTTTTACACTGCACTGTCGTTATATTATGTATTTAAATGAGATAATAGTTACAACTAGTGTAACGGTTTTTCGTAGAAGTCTTTTGTGAATTGTTACTGTTGATTTCCAATTTATTGTTATCATTTCAACGTACAAATGCAATCGAACTTAATTTTAAACTTACAATATTTTGCATTATTATATTAGAATTCATTAAGACACGAAATGTTTGTTAACTGTAATAAATACCTTTTTATCGAAGAAAAGTATTGTTGCAAAAAGTCATTAGCGTGTTCTAAAACTTCTTCTTTAGGCCGAACATCAGTACTATGAGAAGGTATTGACATAACACTGCCCAAACATGTTTGTTTAGAACACAACGTTTTCTAAAAAAATACAGTAACGTAAACAACTAAATTGATGATTTTATGTCATAAATATGCATTTTGATACAAAATTACAATTAGACGCTACTTTCGATCGATCAGGCTGAAATTCAAGCAAAAGCCTCTTATCGCACGAACTGAAAACCGCTGCCAAGTCCTTTGCGCTTAGCTTTCTCCTATTTCGTTTTATTTTTCATCGTTATGAATGTAAAATAGTATATTGTGCTAACGCTACACGAGTTGCACGTACTATTTTTGTTTAAGTACGAGGTATACTGCAGTTTGGCCCTCGCATTTTCATTTACTCAAAACTATTAGTAACATTTAATACAATTTTATTGTTACCATGTTATTATAGTAATTTTTCCTAAACTTATAATAATTTTTATTAGATCATTTTTCCTTGTGTAAATATAACGAAGTTGAGTAAATCGCCATATCCATCTAATTAAAATATACAACAAAAAACATTTAGCAGTAAGAAATGGAAAGTTAGTCAAAAGGATACGTATAAGTATAGGATATAAAGGTATTAGTATATTTAAATTATTTATTTCCTTTTATTATTTGTACTTACACTGAGAAAAAAAATGTTATAAAAATTCAGATAAGTTCAGAAAAAATTACTATAATGCCGCCTAGTAATTGTGGGATATACATGCATTCTGAAGATTTTTAATATATGAGTAGTAATTTTTATTATGAACGTAGGAGAATTTTTTACAAGTTTGTGATAAAAATTACTATAGTACATAGTATAGATCTTCTTCGATAAGTGATGTTCAAGTTTTGACAAAACTAAAAATTTTACTATTACAAAGCTTCCTCTAGGGGGAAGCAAAATCAGTTTTTAGAGATTGTGCTCTCTCACGGCTCAAAACTCAGTAACCAAATATTTTTCAAAAGCGTTGGACTGTTTAGTTTTGGAGATATAAGAATTAAAAACAATTTTAAAAATAAATGTATCATCGAAATCTCGAAAACCATAGTTTTCCAAGCTGCACAAAGAATTGAGCCAAGACATAAATTGAAATTTTTATCACACACACACACACACACACACGCACACACACATGTGTTCCAGCGCGTCATGCAAAATATCACGTAGGCTCGTGGTATGTGTAGCCACTTGAATACTTGAGTATTTTTCTCTCCATTGGGTGGATACTTCCAGAAATTGGAAAGACCGCGGGGCAAGGAAAAGTCGAGATTTTCCTACGCGGACGTGATTAGGCTAAAACAAGCGAAGCTTGTTGGGAGCATGTTGTCCGGATCGACTGCCAGTAAGTGAAAGTCGTTCCTCTGAGCTTCGGTCTAGCGGGCGTGCGGATGGGAGTTTCAGTTATTGTTAGATTTATGGTAGACAACGAGTTTGCGTGCGTTTAGGCTAAGATATTTGTTATGTATGCGCTCTGTTCCTGGCGTAGGTTTTTCTCTCAAGAATATATTTAGAGAAAAATGGTTTTTCTCTATCTGATGCGGTCCCTCGGTGGTGATCAGGAATATTGGTTCGTCTCTATCGGTCTTCCCGAGGCAGGTAGTGCGGTGAGAAAGGAGAGAAAAAACTTTAAAAGTCCTGCTTGATTATCTTAACAAAGTTTATGAGCCCATATGCCCCTATTTTAAATTATTTCATTTTAAGTATTTTGAGAATTTCGTTATTGTATTAGTTCTGAGTATATACTTCTGAACATGCATATTGATTTAGTGTTATTGCTAAACAAATAACTCCTTCTGCTCGGATAATGCCGACCCTGGCGAGATAAATTACGTGATTTATCACACGATCAATCATATGACCAGCCACCTGATTTCTCGCATGATTTATCACGTGATTTCTCACATGACTATTTGGCGTGATTTACGCGAAATAACGTCAGAAATTACTCATAAAATAGAATTTGTTTTCATTAAAATAAAAGTATTTTGCTTCTACTAAACATGCAACGTGTTTTGTTTATTTATGATTTTATATGGGGTGTGAGAGTTGCATTTATCATAAATATAGTGAATGAATTGAATTGGTAAATTCAATCCTTTTGAACATTCATTAATCGTGTATTTTAATTATTAGTAAATGTTTTATATAACAAATTAAAAGAGACAGAGTTGTATGTTTGCTGGATAAAGGTATGAATGACAAGTCTATCGTAGCCAAGAAAATCTAATGATAATAGTATTTATTTAAGAAAGTAATATTATAATTCTATCGCTTCCACTATAAATCGTAATATATATGTTTCTTTAAATATTATTATTACGCATAACTAAGAAATCTACACACTATTCATTCTCCTTAAGTAACTTATGTGTATTTCAGTTACATCATTTCAATTACGAACAACTCCTTGATACTCATTTTGGTTTTCACATCTTTGTTTTAATTATATGTTTAGATATAACTGCATATATGATCATGTAAATACGCGACTATATAGAATATCATTGTGAATCATGAAAGCACTGATCTAATAATATAAAATGAATTTATAAATTTTCTTTGAACGGACGTCTACAATTAACTATCAATTAAAAATATGTTTATACGATATGTGAAATACACGTACTTATAAATGAGACACTATGTGTGATTATGCAGAAACCTCAGTTCTCAAAGAGAACCACCGAAGTGAAGAAAACGTATATGTTTTCTGAGGTGGGTGAGGTAACCCTCTCCCCATTAATCGATGCAAATCAACAAAGTGCAACTCATGACTTAAACAGTTGTCAACTGTTCCCCGTTTCGGCTAATGCGTAATCCGGAGGTCTTAAGTAACTGGTGTATGTTGTTATTTTTACCCTTAGTTTTTCTTACGCTGACGTACTGCACAGCACTAAATACCGCGTACGTTAATTATTCTGCTTGGTATGGATCAGTCCACTTGGTTTATATTTTGACACGCTATTACTTATAATGAATATCCGATATTTTGAGTGTACGCGAGCATAGAGCAATATAAATAAAAGATGTTTATGTTCGTATTGAATATATAGAAATTAAGAATAAATGATTTATAATTATATTATTTATCGAATGCGGTGAAGTATTTTCAATTGTAAATTATTACTAGAAAACTAACACGTCCGACGGTACGTGTATGATTCGACACGAAGAGAGTACGGGGACACTGTGGCGTGTCTGGCTCCGGCTCCCATCGGTCGTAGACTGGCTTGCTAATGGCTTGATGTGAATTTCGCAACCGACAGGCGATATCCTACCACTAATATTTTCGCCAACGCTTGTGCACGAAATCAAAACATAATACCCTACTGTAGTACATGGAAGTGAAACTGTAGAGTGTAGGGTAGGTTGCGGCATCCAGGCGCATATCTGAGCGACGGCTTTCTCTGTCAGGCCTTCGTATTGCTTTGGTCCGCCTCAAACAATTATGAAAAATAGATTTGTTGATAATTCAAAAAAATGACCACGAAATAAATAAAAAAACAACGTGGCCACAACCGAAGATTGGACTTTGGTCCTTAACTTTACAATCCATTATCTTACTGCCTAAACTATTTTTACTTTGTAATGTAACTCCATACACGATCCGGCGTGTAACTTCCTAAAACATACATATTTCAAAAATTCTAAAAACATCCGACTCTGCCTATACAGCGAGTACACGGAATGTTCCTGCCGCCCACTCTTTTCACCTTCCTACGAAACCAGCAGCTACGCAGTAGTCTACGCAGCGACGGTGGACTATCGACTCGCATGTGTGCGTGCGCGCTCCACTCTTCTCTCTCCAGCTACACAGCCAGCACCAGCAGCAGCGCGTTGCGTAACCATATTTATATGTGTATATGAGCGTAAGCGAGCGACGGCGAGTCGCGCGCATCTGAGTATGTTTATATGAATGATAAATATAAATAGGAATGAATGATAGTATGATTGTGTGAATGCGCGAATATTTTCGGCGGCTCAATCAGCGCTCGCTTAGCGTCCTATAAAAGGCCATGCGAGGCCTGTGTTAAATGACTAGCAGCAGCATTTTCAAGCGCTCTAGTCTACTCTGGCAGTACATTTAAGCGCCTTAGTACATACATAGTGTCACGGAATGGGTGGCTGCTCTCAGAGAGCACTTGGAGGCGCAGAAGAGAATAAGGCAGAGGTAGAGAGCAAGCTCTTATATTGGTCCTAAAGAGGAAGCTCTGTCGAGTTCGGAAGTCGCCGGTGATTTGCCCGCTCCGTCGTCGACGCGACTCGTCGACGGCGAGCGGTCGCGCGGGTGGAGATGCACACCTTGCATTTCAGCACGCGCGAGCTCTCAGGTGGCGGCTTACCTAGCTGACGATGCATCTGCATCGCCGGTGGTACCAGGATGTGCCGACGGAGAGCCTCGTGCTCGTCCGTGACAATAGCAATCTACTGCAAATTTAAGCGTAGAATTTAAATATTTATAAAATTAGAGAAGCACATTCAATCGCTCTAACATATACTCTACAGAAAATTTAAGCGTAGAGTTTAATAATATTTGATAATCACATAACAAAAGTCGTCATCAAAAAACAAACAAAATTGTAACTAAATTTCATTTAAAAGAAATAATAACAGAAATAGGCATTATTCTTATGTTCAATTATTTTTGTTAATATACACACTATTTTGAATATAAACAAGAGTTTATAATTATTGCCTTGCATATCAATTACCCACAATCCCGGACCTACTATTACTATTATTACTTATTTCATCTAAAATCAATTTTCTTTTTATATTATTCCTTAAATAATAATTTAAAGTAAAATCAATTTATTTCAAATCTGAATTCGGATCCGCGGTTCAGATTTGCAAATGTTTATTACTTTTTCTGATAAATATTAGACTTATTATTTCTTTTATTAAAATCTAATATTAAAAAGCATCAAGGACCAGTAAGAAGAAGTGATGTGTGTTTCAACTTGTCCTAATGATGACTCGAAGATCATGTATCGATCCCAGTAATCTATCGTTTACATGTATAGACTACTGCTGATTGATAAAATAAGGAAAATAATTTTATTAACAAAATTAAAAAAAATCTAATTCAACAATTAAACATAAGTTTATTTTGCATTTTTATCTTCATGAATTAGAATATTTCTTCTATGCTAAACAATGCTAAGTAATGTTAACATCAAATTTAGATTATAAATATCAATCTCAACTTCGAAAATATTTTTAATCTTTTCAGTTTTTCTCTTGAAGTGTACGTGAAGTATACAATGATATAAATCAAAAATATTTTTAGGTAAAAACAGTATAGAATTTCAATACTTACAACAGTACAAATAGCTCAGGCAGTAAGACAATGGATTGGAAAATTGAGTATCCGGATTAGATCCTCGGTTAGGGAAACGTTTATTTTTTTTTTATTTTTTCGCGGTCGATTTATTTGGATTATCAACAAATCTATTTTACATAATTGTTTAGTAAAAATAAAATATTCATTATAATTAAAAGCTATACTTCAGTTTTATGAGTAATTTCTGACTTGATTTTTAACGTAGTTTCTCAACATGATATCGCCAAATAATCACGTGAGAAATCAAGTTACTGTTTACGTGATCGATCGTGTGATAAATCACGTGATTTTTCTTGCCAAGGGAGAATCTGCGCTTTATCAGACAAAGATATCTTGTGGAAAGGTGGCTCAAACAGAAGCAAAAAATCATTAAAAGAGGTATTTTTTACGTACTATTTATTATTTTCAGTTAACATGCTGTCCATCAATTAAAGAAATTTTGTTCACTTAAATTCTATTACTTATGCAAGTATGCACCTCTTTTGAATTTTTTCATTTTATAAATTTTAAGAATTGCATTATTTTATTAATATAACTTTTGAACATAATGCGTTGATTTAGTGCCATTGCAAAATAACTAACCACTTGACTTTTATGCGGTCAGGCTTGGCTTTTAGCTTAAAAAACTTATTTAGACTATGTTGGGGAGGATAAGAAAAGCACGACGATCCTTATCAATAAATTTATTATTAATCTTGTACAAAAAGGTGACTACACTCGGAGGTGTACGACGTAACTGAAACTCGAAAAGCGACCGTTAGGTTAGGCCTGAACATAGCTTGATCAACGCGACATCTGTATTTCAGGAGATAAACTAAAATAATTCAAAAGAACAATACATAAATACATATAACGTTATCGGTATTTCATATTCCAACCCTGTTGAAAATAATAACGTCATTTTATGACGTAATTGACTGATGTCATTATATGACATCATTTGACGCTACAAATTGGAACCTTTTATGACGTCATTATTTTCAACAGGTTGTACTTCTAAATACTTTAAAACTGATAAAATGGTTGCCTATATAGGTGCTGTCATACGGATGGTAGTACGAAAAATGGGGGCTAACGCCAAAGAAATATTGATTTTTAAATATTTTTTGTTTAATAAAATAATTAAAAATTATTAATTTCTTGGACATTGGACGTAATGACGTTATAAAAGGTTCCAATTTGTAGCGTCAAATGACGTCATATAATGACGTTATTATTTTCAACAGGGAATACTTTCTTTCCATTCGGAATCACGTTATTTGTCGTAGTCTAAGCCCCTTCATGCACTTCAGATGTTATCCAAGTGACAATGGTTTAGTAAGAACATCTGCGATCATCTCTTCTGTACACAGGTACTCCAGTTGCATTGGATAAACTCGGACAGCCTCACGGGTAAAATGATGTTTTATATCTATGGGTTTTGTCTTTGATTGAAAAACTAGGTTCTTCACAAGTTTTATGGCTGATTGATTGTCGTTGAAAAAAGCGATCTTTGCAAGATCGTTGCATCCTAACTTTCGCAAAAATCCAATTAGAAAGACGCTCTCTTGCAGCTTTGGTCAAACACATGTACTCCGCCTCTGTAGTTGACAAGGCTACGCTCTTCTGTTTTCCGGAGCACCAGGAAAAAGATCCGCCAAAGAGTATAAAGGAATATCCGGTGTACGATCTTTTGCAGATTTCGCAGTTACCAAAGTCTGCACCTGCAAAACCTCGAAGTTCCTTCTTGTCTCGAATAAAATTCAGTTTTACATCTAGGGTTTCTCGCAAGTATCGGAGCACTCTTTTTGCTCCCTTCCAATGGAATTCATTGTGTTTTGATTGAATTGGCTTAACATTTTTATCACGTGCACGATGTCGGGCCTAGTTCCTATTGCGACGTACATTAGAGCTCCAATTAGTTCTCTGTATGGAAATTGATTCTCTTTATCTTTGGAAGATTTTTTTTCGAACTTAATCCCTAGCGTCAAAGAAGTTCTGACTGGTTTGCAATCGCGCATCCTGAATCGCTTAAGAATTTCTCTGATGAACTTATTCTGAGATACTGTAATCGAATTTTGATCTTGATGTATGTCGATTCCGAGGCAATAATTTAATAACAAAGATCTCTTAATTCAAACTGGGATTGAAGTTTTTGCTTGATTCCATTTACTCTCGTATCACTATTCGATGCAATAATAATGTCATCTACGTTCACTAATAGATAAGTTGTGCCGTTTTCTTGACGATCGACATAAACGCAAAAATTGAAGTAAATTACAAAAAATAGCTTTCAACCATTCCTGTCGTTCAGGTCCTCTCAATGCGTCAGTAATATTAATTTCTGAGGCGAGCATCGCATCGTGAAATATGGAATCCAGCAGATAATCCGGCCTCGATGAGCATGCATCGTACGGCCTCAACCAGCGTCCGATTAATTCTCTCAGCAACTCCGTTCTGCTGAGGTGTATGTTGAATCGTATGTCGTTGTTGAATGCCGGATTGCTTCAGGATCGCACTCATGTTGTTATTACAGTACTCACGGCCATTGTCTGATTGAATGGTCTTGATTTTTCGGTTTGATTCTCTGGAAAGCTCTTAAATTCGGCGAATTTGTCTGATACCTTATCTTTCGTGCGCATGAAGTATTGCAACATCCAAGTTCCAGCCTGGGGCTCGGTGCCTTGAATTTTGGTTTTGTAGACACGAGCCTGTCTACGAGGACATACACAACCGATCGTGGCTACGGCAGTGCTCACTTCGGCCAGGCGGGCACGCCCATTTTCTCGCGTTCGGGTACTCTCTCTCTCTTTCACTCACAACGCGCTCGGATATTCGGGTAAACTCGGGTACGCATGCGTTCAAATAAACTCAGTACTAACACTGCGTAAATGAAAACGCGTTACTGAGTTTATCTTTTCGCCTGCGGCTTACCCAGCGTTCGCTACTCGTTCACGCAGTTAGTTCAGTTATACTCACCTCCTCGAATTGATAGCACGTGCAGCAAGGAAAAATTCCAGCCAACACTGAACACGTGCGCCCGAGAGATAACCAAATACCCGGTACGCTGATATGTGCAGCCTTCCCCGCTACTGGATATTTGTATAGTTTATCATTAATTTTTTTAACATATTAACAGTGCAGACGAGGATATCCAATTGGACTGATCCGGTGAGATTCTCTCACCTCGAGAGAAACTCAGCACGCATAATTAACGTACTAACACTGCCTTCGACGGGAAGTAAAAGTACAGTTAAACGCTGTCCGATAGTCATTCAATCGCAACATTGTAACAACATTCCCATAAAAACTTTTACATACATCAAATTCTATAGTCTAATATTTATGTCATTCAGATCTTTCTCAATATTATTCACAAATCTATGATTAATCCTACAATAAATTTAACTTTCGCTTTCAAAAGGAGTTATTTTGCCTGTAAAACCCGTCACGGTGAGGTCAAATAACTCATTTATCAATGTGTAACTATACAACTAAACCATCGTAATCTAATTTCAAT